>CM077928.1:1262500-1550000 GCA_039797435.1 Crotalus adamanteus
AGATAGATAGATACAGATAGGTAGGTAGGTAGATAGATAGATAGAGATAGGTAGGTAGGTAGATTGATAGATACAGATAGGTAGGTAGGTAGATAGATAGATACAGATAGGTAGGTAAGTAGATAGATAGATACAGATAGGTAGGTAGGTAGATAGATAGAGATAGGTAGGTAGGTAGGTAGATAGACAGAGATAGGTAGGTAGGTAGGTAGGTAGGTAGAGATAGTTAGGTAGGTAGGTAGATAGAAAGAGATAGTTATGTAGGTAGGTAGATAAATACAGATAGGTAGGTAGGTAGATAGATAGATAGAGATAGGTAGGTAGGTAGATTGATAGATACAGATAGGTAGGTAGGTAGGTAGATACATAGAGATAGGTAGGTAGGTAGATAGATAGATAGAGATAGGTAGGTAGGTAGATTGATAGATACAGATAGATAGGTAGGTAGATAGATAGATACAGATAGATAGGTAGGTAGATAGATAGATAGATAGAGATAGGTAGGTAGGTAGATAGATAGATAGACATAGGTAGGTAGGTAGATTGATAGATACAGATAGGTAGGTAGGTAGATAGATAGATACAGATAGGTAGGTAGATAGATAGATAGATAGAGATAGGTAGGTAGGTAGATAGATAAATACAGATAGGTAGGTAGGTAGATAGATGGAGATAGGTAGGTAGATAGATAGATAGATAGAGATAGGTAGGTAGGTAGATTGATAGATACAGATAGGTAGGTAGGTAGATAGATAGATACAGATAGGTAGGTAGGTAGATAGATAAATACAGATAGGTAGGTAGATAGATAGATAGATAGATAGATAGAGATAGGTAGGTAGGTAGATAGATAAATACAGATAGGTAGGTAGGTAGATAGATACAGATAGATAGGTAGGTAGATAGATAGATAGAGATAGGTAGGTAGGTAGGTAGGTAGAGATAGTTAGGTAGGTAGGTAGATAGAAAGAGATAGTTAGGTAGGTAGGTAGATAAATACAGATAGGTAGGTAGGTAGATAGATAGATAGAGATAGGTAGGTAGGTAGATTGATAGATACAGATAGGTAGGTAGGTAGATAGATAGATACAGATAGGTAGGTAGGTAGGTAGATAGATAGATACAGATATGTAGGTAGGTAGATAGATAGATAGAGATAGGTAGGTAGGTAGGTAGATAGATAGAGATAGGTAGGTAGGTAGGAAGGTAGAGATAGTTAGGTAGGTAGGTAGATAGAAAGAGATAGTTAGGTAGGTAGGTAGATAGATACAGATAGGTAGGTAGGTAGATAGATAGATAGAGATAGGTAGGTAGGTAGATTGATAGATACAGATAGGTAGGTAGGTAGGTAGATAAATAGAGATAGGTAGGTAGGTAGATAGATAGATAGAGATAGGTAGGTAGGTAGATAGATAGATAGAGATAGGTAGGTAGGTAGATTGATAGATACAGATAGGTAGGTAGGTAGATAGATAGATACACATAGATAGGTAGGTAGATAGATAGATAGAGATAGGTAGGTAGGTAGATAGATAGATAGACATAGGTAGGTAGGTAGATTGATAGATACAGATAGGTAGGTAGGTAGATAGATAGATACAGATAGGTAGGTAGGTAGATAGATAGATAGAGATAGGTAGGTAGGTAGATTGATAGATACAGATAGGTAGGTAGGTAGATAGATAGATACAGATAGGTAGGTAAGTAGATAGATAGATACAGATAGGTAGGTAGGTAGATAGATAGATAGAGATAGGTAGGTAGGTAGGTAGATAGATAGAGATAGGTAGGTAGGTAGGTAGGTAGAGATAGTTAGGTAGGTAGGTAGATAGAAAGAGATAGGTAGGTAGGTAGATAGATACAGATAGGTAGGTAGGTAGATAGATAGATAGAGATAGGTAGGTAGGTAGATTGATAGATACAGATAGGTAGGTAGGTAGATAGATAGATACAGATAGGTAGGTAGGTAGGTAGATAGATAGATACAGATATGTAGGTAGGTAGATAGATAGATAGAGATAGGTAGGTAGGTAGGTAGATAGATAGAGATAGGTAGGTAGGTAGGAAGGTAGAGATAGTTAGGTAGGTAGGTAGATAGAAAGAGATAGTTAGGTAGGTAGGTAGATAGATACAGATAGGTAGGTAGGTAGATAGATAGATAGAGATAGGTAGGTAGGTAGATTGATAGATACAGATAGGTAGGTAGGTAGGTAGATAAATAGAGATAGGTAGGTAGGTAGATAGATAGATAGAGATAGGTAGGTAGGTAGATAGATAGATAGAGATAGGTAGGTAGGTAGATTGATAGATACAGATAGGTAGGTAGGTAGATAGATAGATACACATAGATAGGTAGGTAGATAGATAGATAGAGATAGGTAGGTAGGTAGATAGATAGATAGACATAGGTAGGTAGGTAGATTGATAGATACAGATAGGTAGGTAGGTAGATAGATAGATACAGATAGGTAGGTAGGTAGATAGATAGATAGAGATAGGTAGGTAGGTAGATTGATAGATACAGATAGGTAGGTAGGTAGATAGATAGATACAGATAGGTAGGTAAGTAGATAGATAGATACAGATAGGTAGGTAGGTAGATAGATAGATAGAGATAGGTAGGTAGGTAGGTAGATAGATAGAGATAGGTAGGTAGGTAGGTAGGTAGAGATAGTTAGGTAGGTAGGTAGATAGAAAGAGATAGGTAGGTAGGTAGATAGATACAGATAGGTAGGTAGGTAGATAGATAGATAGAGATAGGTAGGTAGGTAGATTGATAGATACAGATAGGTAGGTAGGTAGGTAGATACATAGAGATAGGTAGGTAGGTAGATAGATAGATAGAGATAGGTAGGTAGGTAGATTGATAGATACAGATAGGTAGGTAGGTAGATAGATAGATATAGATAGATAGGTAGGTAGATAGATAGATAGACATAGGTAGGTAGGTAGATTGATAGATACAGATAGGTAGGTAGGTAGATAGATAGATACAGATAGGTAGGTAGATAGATAGATAGATAGAGATAGGTAGGTAGGTAGATAGATAAATACAGATAGGTAGGTAGGTAGATAGATGGAGATAGGTAGGTAGATAGATAGATAGATAGAGATAGGTAGGTAGGTAGATTGATAGATACAGATAGGTAGGTAGGTAGATAGATAGATACAGATAGGTAGGTAGGTAGATAGATAAATACAGATAGGTAGGTAGGTAGGTAGATAGATAGAGATAGGTAGGTAGATTGATAGAGACAGATAGGTAGGTAGGTAGATATATAGATAGAGATAGGTAGGTAGGTAGATTGATAGATACAGATAGGTAGGTAGGTAGATAGATAGATAGAGATAGGTAGGTAGGTAGATTGATAGATAGAGATAGGTAGGCAGGTAGATAGATAGATAGAGATAAGTAGGTAGGTAGATTGATAGATACAGATAGGTAGGTAGGTAGATAGATAGATAGAGATAGGTAGGTAGGTAGATAGATAGATAGAGATAGGTAGGTAGGTAGATAGATAGAGTTAGGTAGGTAGGTAGGGAGATAGATACCTACAGGTAGGTATGTAGGTAGATTGATAGATACAGATAGGTAGGTAGGTAGATAGATAGATACAGATATGTAGGTAAGTAGATAGATAGATAGAGATAGGTAGGTAGGTAGGTAGATAGATACAGATAGGTAGGTAGGTAGATAGATAGATAGAGATAGGTAGGTAGGTAGATTGATAGATACAGGTAGGTAGGTAGGTAGATAGATAGATACAGATAGGTAGGTAGATAGGTAGATAGATAGATACAGATATGTAGGTAGGTAGATAGATAGATAGAGATAGGTAGGTAGGTAGGTAGATAGATAGAGATAGGTAGATAGGTAGGTAGGTAGAGATAGTTAGGTAGGTAGATAGAAAGAGATAGTTAGGTAGGTAGGTAGATAGATACAGATAGGTAGGTAGGTAGATAGATAAATAGAGATAGGTAGGTAGGTAGATTGATAGATACAGATAGGTAGGTAGGTAGGTAGATACATAGATCTAGGTAGGTAGGTAGATAGATAGATAGAGATAGGTAGGTAGGTAGATAGATAGATAGAGATAGGTAGGTAGGTAGATTGATAGATACAGATAGGTAGGTAGGTAGATAGATAGATACAGATAGATAGGTAGGTAGATAGATAGATAGAGATAGGTAGGTAGGTAGATTGATAGATACAGATAGGTAGGTAGGTAGATAGATAGATACAGATAGGTAGGTAGGTAGATAGAGAGATAGAGATAGGTAGGTAGGTAGATTGATAGATACAGATAGGTAGGTAGGTAGATAGATAGATATAGATAGGTAGGTAGGTAGGTAGATAGATAGATACAGATATGTAGGTAGGTAGATAGATAGATAGAGATAGGTAGGAAGGTAGGTAGATAGATAGAGATAGGTAGGTAGGTAGGTAGGTAGAGATAGTTAGGTAGGTAGGTAGATAGAAAGAGATAGTTAGGTAGGTAGGTAGATAGATACAGATAGGTAGGTAGGTAGATAGATAGATAGAGATAGGTATGTAGGTTGATTGATAGATACAGATAGGTAGGTAGGTAGGTAGATACATAGAGATAGGTAGGTAGGTAGATAGATAGATAGAGATAGGTAGGTAGGTAGATAGATAGAGATAGGTAGGTAGGTAGGTAGGTAGAGATAGTTAGGTAGGTAGGTAGATAGAAAGAGATAGTTAGGTAGGTAGGTAGATAGATACAGATAGGTAGGTAGGTAGATTGATAGATAGAGATAGGTAGGTAGGTAGGTAGGTAGATACATAGAGATAGGTAGGTAGGTAGATAGATAGAGATAGGTAGGTAGGTAGATAGATAGATAGAGATAGGTAGGTAGGTAGATTGATAGATACAGATAGGTAGGTAGGTAGATAGATAGATACAGATAGATAGGTAGGTAGATAGATAGATAGAGATAGGTAGGTAGGTAGATAGATAGATAGACATAGGTAGGTAGGTAGATTGATAGATACAGATAGGTAGGTAAGTAGATAGATAGATACAGATAGGTAGGTAGGTAGATAGATAGATAGAGATAGGTAGGTAGGTAGATAGATACAGATAGGTAGGTAGGTAGATAGATAGATACAGATAGGTAGGTAGGTAGGTAGATAGATAGATACAGATATGTAGGTAGGTAGATAGATAGATAGAGATAGGTAGGTAGGTAGGTAGATAGATAGAGATAGGTAGGTAGGTAGGTAGGTAGGTAGAGATAGTTAGGTAGGTAGGTAGATAGAAAGAGATAGTTAGGTAGGTAGGTAGATAGATACAGATAGGTAGGTAGGTAGATAGATAGATAGAGATAGGTAGGTAGGTAGATTGATAGATACAGATAGGTAGGTAGGTAGGTAGATACATAGAGATAGGTAGGTAGGTAGATAGATAGAGATAGGTAGGTAGGTAGATAGATAGAGATAGGTAGGTAGGTAGATTGATAGATACAGATAGGTAGGTAGGTAGATAGATACAGATAGATAGGTAGGTAGATAGATAGATAGAGATAGGTAGGTAGGTAGATAGATAGATAGACATAGGTAGGTAGGTAGATTGATAGATACAGATAGGTAGGTAGGTAGATAGATAGATACAGATAGGTAGGTAGGTAGATAGATAATACAGATAGGTAGGTAGGTAGATAGATAGATAGAGATAGGTAGGTAGATTGATAGAGACAGATAGGTAGGTAGGTAGATATATAGATAGAGATAGGTAGGTAGGTAGATTGATAGATACAGATAGGTAGGTAGGTAGATAGATAGATAGAGATAGGTAGGTAGGTAGATTGATAGATAGAGATAGGTAGGCAGGTAGATAGATAGATATTGATAAGTAGGTAGGTAGATTGATAGATACAGATAGGTAGGTAGGTAGATAGATAGATAGAGATAGGTAGGTAGGTAGATAGATAGATAGAGATAGGTAGGTAGGTAGATAGATAGAGTTAGGTAGGTAGTTAGGGAGATAGATAGCTACAGGTAGGTATGTAGGTAGATAGATAAATACAGATAGGTAGGTAGGTAGATAGATAGAGATAGGTAGGTAGATTGATAGAGACAGATAGGTAGGTAGGTAGATATATAGATAGAGATAGGTAGATAGGTAGATTGATAGATACAGATAGGTAGGTAAGTAGATAGATAGATAGAGATAGGTAGGTAGGTAGGTAGATAGATAGAGATAGGTAGGTAGGTAGATAGATAGATAGAGATAGGTAGGTAGGTAGATTGATAGATACAGATAGGTAGGTAGGTAGATAGATAGATACAGATAGGTAGGTAGGTAGGTAGATAGATAGATACAGATATGTAGGTAGCTAGATAGATAGATAGAGATAGGTAGGTAGGTAGGTAGATAGATAGAGATAGGTAGATAGGTAGGTAGGTAGAGATAGTTAGGTAGGTAGATAGAAAGAGATAGTTAGGTAGGTAGGTAGATAGATGCAGATAGGTAGGTAGGTAGATAGATAGATAGAGATAGGTAGGTAGGTAGATTGATAGATACAGATAGGTAGGTAGGTAGGTAGATACATAGATCTAGGTAGGTAGGTAGATAGATAGAGATAGGTAGGTAGGTAGATAGATAGATAGAGATAGGTAGGTAGGTAGATTGATAGATACAGATAGGTAGGTAGGTAGATAGAGAGATAGAGATAGGTAGGTAGGTAGATTGATAGATACAGATAGGTAGGTAGGTAGATAGATAGATATAGATAGGTAGGTAGGTAGGTAGATAGATAGATACAGATATGTAGGTAGGTAGATAGATAGATAGAGATAGGTAGGTAGGTAGGTAGATAGATAGAGATAGGTAGGTAGGTAGGTAGGTAGAGATAGTTAGGTAGGTAGGTAGATAGAAAGAGATAGTTAGGTAGGTAGGTAGATAGATACAGATAGGTAGGTAGGTAGATAGATAGATAGAGATAGGTAGGTAGGTTGATTGATAGATACAGATAGGTAGGTAGGTAGGTAGATACATAGAGATAGGTAGGTAGGTAGATAGATAGATAGAGATAGGTAGGTAGGTAGATAGATAGAGATAGGTAGGTAGGTAGGTAGGTAGAGATAGTTAGGTAGGTAGGTAGATAGAAAGAGATAGTTAGGTAGGTAGGTAGATAGATACAGATAGGTAGGTAGGTAGATTGATAGATAGAGATAGGTAGGAAGGTAGGTAGGTAGATACATAGAGATAGGTAGGTAGGTAGATAGATAGATAGAGATAGGTAGGTAGGTAGATAGATAGATAGAGATAGGTAGGTAGGTAGATTGATAGATACAGATAGGTAGGTAGGTAGATAGATAGATACAGATAGATAGGTAGGTAGATAGATAGATAGAGATAGGTAGGTAGGTAGATAGATAGATAGACATAGGTAGGTAGGTAGATTGATAGATACAGATAGGTAGGTAAGTAGATAGATAGATACAGATAGGTAGGTAGGTAGATAGATAGATAGAGATAGGTAGGTAGGTAGATTGATAGATACAGATAGGTAGGTAGGTAGATAGATAGATACAGATAGGTAGGTAGGTAGGTAGATAGATAGATACAGATATGTAGGTAGGTAGATAGATAGATAGAGATAGGTAGGTAGGTAGGTAGATAGATAGAGATAGGTAGGTAGGTAGGTAGGTAGGTAGAGATAGTTAGGTAGGTAGGTAGATAGAAAGAGATAGTTAGGTAGGTAGGTAGATAGATACAGATAGGTAGGTAGGTAGATAGATAGATAGAGATAGGTAGGTAGGTAGATTGATAGATACAGATAGGTAGGTAGGTAGGTAGATACATAGAGATAGGTAGGTAGGTAGATAGATAGAGATAGGTAGGTAGGTAGATAGATAGAGATAGGTAGGTAGGTAGATTGATTGATACAGATAGGTAGGTAGGTAGATAGATACAGATAGATAGGTAGGTAGATAGATAGATAGAGATAGGTAGGTAGGTAGATAGATAGATAGACATAGGTAGGTAGGTAGATTGATAGATACAGATATGTAGGTAGGTAGATAGATAGATACAGATAGGTAGGTAGATAGATAGATAGATAGAGATAGGTAGGTAGGTAGATAGATAAATACAGATAGGTAGGTAGGTAGATAGATACAGATAGATAGGTAGGTAGATAGATAGATAGAGATAGGTAGGTAGGTAGATAGATAGATAGACATAGGTAGGTAGGTAGATTGATAGATACAGATAGGTAGGTAGGTAGATAGATAGATACAGATAGGTAGGTAGGTAGATAGATAATAAAGATAGGTAGGTAGGTAGATAGATAGATAGAGATAGGTAGGTAGATTGATAGAGACAGATAGTTAGGTAGGTAGATATATAGATAGAGATAGGTAGGTAGGTAGATTGATAGATACAGATAGGTAGGTAGGTAGATAGATAGATAGAGATAGGTAGGTAGGTAGATTGATAGATAGAGATAGGTAGGCAGGTAGATAGATAGATATTGATAAGTAGGTAGGTAGATTGATAGATACAGATAGGTAGGTAGGTAGATAGATAGATAGAGATAGGTAGGTAGGTAGATAGATAGATAGAGATAGGTAGGTAGGTAGATAGAGTTAGGTAGGTAGTTAGGGAGATAGATAGCTACAGGTAGGTATGTAGGTAGATAGATAAATACAGATAGGTAGGTAGGTAGATAGATAGATAGAGATAGGTAGGTAGATTGATAGAGACAGATAGGTAGGTAGGTAGATATATAGATAGAGATAGGTAGATAGGTAGATTGATAGATACAGATAGGTAGGTAAGTAGATAGATAGATAGAGATAGGTAGGTAGGTAGGTAGATAGATAGAGATAGGTAGGTAGGTAGATAGATAGATAGAGATAGGTAGGTAGGTAGATTGATAGATACAGATAGGTAGGTAGGTAGATAGATAGATACAGATAGGTAGGTAGGTAGATAGAGAGATAGAGATAGGTAGGTAGGTAGATTGATAGATACAGATAGGTAGGTAGGTAGATAGATAGATACAGATAGGTAGGTAGGTAGGTAGATAGATAGATACAGATATGTAGGTAGGTAGATAGATAGAGATAGGTAGGTAGGTAGGTAGATAGATAGAGATAGGTAGGTAGGTAGGTAGGTAGAGATAGTTAGGTAGGTAGGTAGATAGAAAGAGATAGTTAGGTAGGTAGGTAGATAGATACAGATAGGTAGGTAGGTAGATAGATAGATAGAGATAGGTAGGTAGGTAGATTGATAGATACAGATAGGTAGGTAGGTAGGTAGATACATAGAGATAGGTAGGTAGGTAGATAGATAGATAGAGATAGGTAGGTAAGTAGATAGATAGATAGAGATAGGTAGGTAGGTAGATTGATAGATACAGATAGGTAGGTAGGTAGATAGATAGATACAGATAGATAGGTAGGTAGATAGATAGATAGAGATAGGTAGGTAGGTAGATAGATAGATAGATAGACATAGGTAGGTAGGTAGATTGATAGATACAGATAGGTAGGTATGTAGATAGATAGATACAGATAGGTAGGTAGGTAGATAGATAGATAGAGATAGGTAGGTAGGTAGATTGATAGATACAGATAGGTAGGTAGGTAGATAGATAGATACAGATAGGTAGGTAGGTAGGTAGATAGATAGATACAGATATGTAGGTAGGTAGATAGATAGATAGAGATAGGTAGGTAGGTAGGTAGATAGATAGAGATAGGTAGGTAGGTAGGTAGGTAGAGATAGTTAGGTAGGTAGGTAGATAGAAAGAGATAGTTAGGTAGGTAGGTAGATAGATACAGATAGGTAGGTAGGTAGATAGATAGATAGAGATATGTAGGTAGGTAGATTGATAGATACAGATAGGTAGGTAGGTAGGTAGATACATAGAGATAGGTAGGTAGGTAGATAGATAGAGATAGGTAGGTAGGTAGATAGATAGAGATAGGTAGGTAGGTAGATTGATAGATACAGATAGGTAGGTAGGTAGATAGATAGATACAGATAGATAGGTAGGTAGATAGATAGATAGAGATAGGTAGGTAGGTAGATAGATAGATAGACATAGGTAGGTAGGTAGATTGATAGATACAGATAGGTAGGTAGGTAGATAGATAGATACAGATAGGTAGGTAGATAGATAGATAGATAGATAGAGATAGGTAGGTAGGTAGATAGATAGAGATAGGTAGGTAGGTAGATAGATAGATAGATAGAGATAGGTAGGTAGGTAGATTGATAGATACAGATAGGTAGGTAGGTAGATAGATAGATAGAGATAGGTAGGTAGGTAGATAGATAGAGTTAGGTAGGTAGGTAGGGAGATAGATAGCTACAGGTAGGTATGTAGGTAGATAGATAAATACAGATAGGTAGGTAGGTAGATAGATAGATAGAGATAGGTAGGTAGATTGATAGAGACAGATAGGTAGGTAGGTAGATATATAGATAGAGATAGGTAGATAGGTAGATTGATAGATACAGATAGGTAGGTAAGTAGATAGATAGATAGAGATAGGTAGGTAGGTAGGTAGATAGATAGAGATAGGTAGGTAGGTAGATAGATAGATAGAGATAGGTAGGTAGGTAGATTGATAGATAGAGATATGTAGGAGGTAGATAGATAGATAGAGATAGGTAGGTAGGTAGATTGATTGATACAGATATGTAGGTAGGTAGATTGATAGATAGAGATAGGTAGGTAGGTAGATAGATAGATAGAGACAGGTAGGTAGGTAGGTAGGTAGATAGAGATAGGTAGGTAGGTAGATTGATAGATACAGATAGGTAGGTAGGTAGATAGATAGATACAGATAGGTAGGTAGGTAGATAGATAGAGATAGGTAGGTAGGTAGATAGATAGAGATAGGTAGGTAGGTAGATTGATAGATACAGATAGGTAGGTAGGTAGATAGATAGATACAGATAGATAGGTAGGTAGATAGATAGATAGAGATAGGTAGGTAGGTAGATAGATAGATAGACATAGGTAGGTAGGTAGATTGATAGATACAGATAGGTAGGTAGGTAGATAGATAGATACAGATAGGTAGGTAGATAGATAGATAGATAGATAGAGATAGGTAGGTAGGTAGATAGATAGAGATAGGTAGGTAGGTAGATAGATAGATAGATAGATAGAGATAGGTAGGTAGGTAGATTGATAGATACAGATAGGTAGGTAGGTAGATAGATAGATAGAGATAGGTAGGTAGGTATATAGATAGAGTTAGGTAGGTAGGTAGGGAGATAGATAGCTACAGGTAGGTATGTAGGTAGATAGATAAATACAGATAGGTAGGTAGGTAGATAGATAGATAGAGATAGGTAGGTAGATTGATAGAGACAGATAGGTAGGTAGGTAGATATATAGATAGAGATAGGTAGATAGGTAGATTGATAGGTACAGATAGGTAGGTAAGTAGATAGATAGATAGAGATAGGTAGGTAGGTAGATAGATAGAGATAGGTAGGTAGGTAGATAGATAGATAGAGATAGGTAGGTAGGTAGATTGATAGATACAGATAGGTAGGTAGGTAGATAGATAGATACAGATAGATAGGTAGGTAGATAGATAGATACAGATAGGTAGGTAGGTAGATAGATAGATAGACATAGGTAGGTAGGTAGATTGATAGATACAGATAGGTAGGTAGGTAGATAGATAGATACAGATAGGTAGGTAGGTAGATAGAGAGATAGAGATAGGTAGGTAGGTAGATTGATAGATACAGATAGGTAGGTAGGTAGATAGATAGATACAGATAGGTAGGTAGGTAGGTAGATAGATAGATACAGATATGTAGGTAGGTAGATAGATAGATAGAGATAGGTAGGTAGGTAGGTAGATAGATAGAGATAGGTAGGTAGGTAGGTAGGTAGAGATAGTTAGGTAGGTAGGTAGATAGAAAGAGATAGTTAGGTAGGTAGGTAGATAGATACAGATAGGTAGGTAGGTAGATAGATAGATAGAGATAGGTAGGTAGGTAGATTGATAGATACAGATAGGTAGGTAGGTAGGTAGATACATAGAGATAGGTAGGTAGGTAGATAGATAGATAGATAGAGATAGGTAGGTAGGTAGATAGATAGAGATAGGTAGGTAGGTAGATAGATAGATAGATAGAGATAGGTAGGTAGGTAGATTGATAGATACAGATAGGTAGGTAGGTAGATAGATAGATAGAGATAGGTAGGTAGGTAGATATATAGAGTTAGGTAGGTAGGTAGGGAGATAGATAGCTACAGGTAGGTATGTAGGTTGATAGATAAATACAGATAGGTAGGTAGGTAGATAGATAGATAGAGATAGGTAGGTAGATTGATAGAGACAGATAGGTAGGTAGGTAGATATATAGATAGAGATAGGTAGATAGGTAGATTGATAGATACAGATAGGTAGGTAAGTAGATAGATAGATAGAGATAGGTAGGTAGGTAGGTAGATAGATAGAGATAGGTAGGTAGGTAGATAGATAGATAGAGATAGGTAGGTAGGTAGATTGATAGATACAGATAGGTAGGTAGGTAGATAGATAGATAGAGATAGGTAGGTAGGTAGATAGATAGATAGAGATAGGTAGGTAGGTAGATTGATTGATACAGATATGTAGGTTGGTAGATTGATAGATAGAGATAGGTAGGTAGGTAGATAGATAGATAGAGACAGGTAGGTAGGTAGGTAGATAGATAGAGATAGGTAGGTAGGTAGATTGATAGATACAGATAGGTAGGTAGGTAGATTGATAGATAGAGATAGGTAGGTAGGTAGATAGATAGAGTTAGGTAGGTAGGTAGGGAGATAGATAGCTACAGGTAGGTATGTAGGTAGATAGATAAATACAGATAGGTAGGTAGGTAGATAGATAGATAGAGATAGGTAGGTAGATTGATAGAGACAGATAGGTAGGTAGGTAGATATATAGATAGAGATAGGTAGATAGGTAGATTGATAGGTACAGATAGGTAGGTAGGTAGATAGATAGATAGAGATAGGTAGGTAGGTAGATAGATAGATAGAGATAGGTAGGTAGGTAGATAGATAGATAGAGATAGGTAGGTAGGTAGGTAGGTAGATAGATAGAGATAGGTAGGTAGGTAGATAGATAGATAGAGATAGGTAGGTAGGTAGATAGATAGATAGACATAGGTAGGTAGGTAGATTGATAGATACAGATAGGTAGGTAGGTAGATAGATAGATACAGATAGGTAGGTAGGTAGATAGAGAGATAGAGATAGGTAGGTAGGTAGATTGATAGATACAGATAGGTAGGTAGGTAGATAGATAGATACAGATAGGTAGGTAGGTAGGTAGATAGATAGATACAGATATGTAGGTAGGTAGATAGATAGAGATAGGTAGGTAGGTAGGTAGATAGATAGAGATAGGTAGGTAGGTAGGTAGGTAGAGATAGTTAGGTAGGTAGGTAGATAGAAAGAGATAGTTAGGTAGGTAGGTAGATAGATACAGATAGGTAGGTAGGTAGATAGATAGATAGAGATAGGTAGGTAGGTAGATTGATAGATACAGATAGGTAGGTAGGTAGGTAGATACATAGAGATAGGTAGGTAGGTAGATAGATAGATACAGATAAGTAGGTAGGTAGATAGATAGATACAGATAGATAGGTAGGTAGATAGATAGATAGAGATAGGTAGGTAGGTAGATAGATAGATAGATAGACATAGGTAGGTAGGTAGATTGATAGATACAGATAGGTAGGTATGTAGATAGATAGATACAGATAGGTAGGTAGGTAGATAGATAGATAGAGATAGGTAGGTAGGTAGATTGATAGATACAGATAGGTAGGTAGGTAGATAGATAGATACAGATAGGTAGGTAGGTAGGTAGGTAGATAGATACAGATATGTAGGTAGGTAGATAGATAGATAGAGATAGGTAGGTAGGTAGGTAGATAGATAGAGATAGGTAGGTAGGTAGGTAGGTAGAGATAGTTAGGTAGGTAGGTAGATAGAAAGAGATAGTTAGGTAGGTAGGTAGATAGATACAGATAGGTAGGTAGGTAGATAGATAGATAGAGATAGGTAGGTAGGTAGATTGATAGATACAGATAGGTAGGTAGGTAGGTAGATACATAGAGATAGGTAGGTAGGTAGATAGATAGAGATAGGTAGGTAGGTAGATAGATAGAGATAGGTAGGTAGGTAGATTGATAGATACAGATAGGTAGGTAGGTAGATAGATAGATACAGATAGATAGGTAAGTAGATAGATAGATACAGATAGGTAGGTAGGTAGATAGATAGATAGATAGAGATAGGTAGGTAGGTAGATTGATAGATACAGATAGGTAGGTAGGTAGATAGATAGATACAGATAGGTAGGTAGGTAGGTAGATAGATAGATACAGATATGTAGGTAGGTAGATAGATAGATACAGATAGGTAGGTAGGTAGGTAGATAGATAGATACAGATATGTAGGTAGGTAGATAGATAGATAGAGATAGGTAGGTAGGTAGGTAGATAGATAGAGATAGGTAGGTAGGTAGGTAGAGATAGTTAGGTAGGTAGGTAGATAGAAAGAGATAGTTAGGTAGGTAGGTAGATAGATACAGGTAGGTAGGTAGGTAGATAGATAGATACAGATATGTAGGTAAGTAGATAGATAGATAGAGATAGGTAGGTAGGTAGGTAGATAGATACAGATAGGTAGGTAGGTAGATAGATAGATAGAGATAGGTAGGTAGGTAGATTGATAGATACAGGTAGGTAGGTAGGTAGGTAGATAGATAGATACAGATAGGTAGGTAGGTAGGTAGATAGATAGATACAGATATGTAGGTAGGTAGATAGATAGATAGAGATAGGTAGGTAGGTAGGTAGATAGATAGAGATAGGTAGGTAGGTAGAGATAGTTAGGTAGGTAGATAGAAAGAGATAGTTAGGTAGGTAGGTAGATAGATACAGATAGGTAGGTAGGTAGATAGATAGATAGAGATAGGTAGGTAGGTAGATTGATAGATACAGATAGGTAGGTAGGTAGGTAGATACATAGAGATAGGTAGGTAGGTAGATAGATAGAGATAGGTAGGTAGGTAGAGATAGTTAGGTAGGTAGATAGAAAGAGATAGTTAGGTAGGTAGGTAGATAGATACAGATAGGTAGGTAGGTAGATAGATAGATAGAGATAGGTAGGTAGGTAGATTGATAGATACAGATAGGTAGGTAGGTAGGTAGATACATAGAGATAGGTAGGTAGGTAGATAGATAGATAGAGATAGGTAGGTAGGTAGATAGATAGATAGATAGAGATAGGTAGGTAGGTAGATTGATAGATACAGATAGGTAGGTAGGTAGATAGATAAATACAGATAGATAGGTAGGTAGATAGATAGATAGAGATAGGTAGGTAGGTAGATAGATAGATAGAGATAGGTAGGTAGGTAGATTGATTGATACAGATATGTAGGTAGGTAGATTGATAGATAGAGATAGGTAGGTAGGTAGATAGATAGATAGAGACAGGTAGGTAGGTAGGTAGATAGATAGAGATAGGTAGGTAGGTAGATTGATAGATACAGATAGGTAGGTAGGTAGATTGATAGATAGAGATAGGTAGGTAGGTAGATAGATAGAGTTAGGTAGGTAGGTAGGGAGATAGATAGCTACAGGTAGGTATGTAGGTAGATAGATAAATACAGATAGGTAGGTAGGTAGATAGATAGATAGAGATAGGTAGGTAGATTGATAGAGACAGATAGGTAGGTAGGTAGATATATAGATAGAGATAGGTAGATAGGTAGATTGATAGATACAGATAGGTAGGTAAGTAGATAGATAGATAGAGATAGGTAGGTAGGTAGGTAGATAGATAGAGATAGGTAGGTAGGTAGATAGATAGATAGAGATAGGTAGGTAGGTAGATTGATAGATACAGATAGGTAGGTAGGTAGATAGATAGATACAGATAGATAGGTAGGTAGATAGATAGATACAGATATGTAGGTAGGTAGATAGATAGATAGACATAGGTAGGTAGGTAGATTGATAGATACAGATAGGTAGGTAGGTAGATAGATAGATACAGATAGGTAGGTAGGTAGATAGAGAGATAGAGATAGGTAGGTAGGTAGATTGATAGATACAGATAGGTAGGTAGGTAGATAGATAGATACAGATAGGTAGGTAGGTAGGTAGATAGATAGATACAGATATGTAGGTAGGTAGATAGATAGATAGAGATAGGTAGGTAGGTAGGTAGATAGATAGAGATAGGTAGGTAGGTAGGTAGGTAGAGATAGTTAGGTAGGTAGGTAGATAGAAAGAGATAGTTAGGTAGGTAGGTAGATAGATACAGATAGGTAGGTAGGTAGATAGATAGATAGAGATAGGTAGGTAGGTAGATTGATAGATACAGATAGGTAGGTAGGTAGGTAGATACATAGAGATAGGTAGGTAGGTAGGTAGATAGATAGAGATAGGTAGGTAGGTAGGTAGGTAGGTAAAGATAGTTAGGTAGGTAGGTAGATAGAAAGAGATAGTTAGGTAGGTAGGTAGATAGATACAGATAGGTAGGTAGGTAGGTAGATAGATAGAGATAGGTAGGTAGGTAGATTGATAGATACAGATAGGTAGGTATGTAGGTAGGTAGATACATAGAGATAGGTAGGTAGGTAGATAGATAGATAGAGATAGGTAGTTAGGTAGATAGATAGATAGAGATAGGTAGGTAGGTAGATAGATAGATAGAGATAGGTAGGTAGGTAGATTGATAGATACAGATAGGTAGGTAGGTAGATAGATAGATACAGATAGATAGGTAGGTAGATAGATAGATAGAGATAGGTAGGTAGGTAGATAGATAGATAGACATAGGTAGGTAGGTAGATTGATAGATACAGATAGGTAGGTAAGTAGATAGATAGATACAGATAGGTAGGTAGGTAGATAGATAGATACAGATAGGTAGGTAGGTAGGTAGATAGATAGATACAGATATGTAGGTAGGTAGATAGATAGATAGAGATAGGTAGGTGGGTAAGTAGATAGATAGAGATAGGTAGGTAGGTAGGTAGGTAGAGATAGTTAGGTAGGTAGGTAGATAGAAAGAGATAGTTAGCTAGGTAGGTAGATAGATACAGATAGGTAGGTAGGTAGATAGATAGATAGAGATAGGTTGGTAGGTAGATTGATAGATACAGATAGGTAGGTAGGTAGGTAGATACATAGAGATAGGTAGGTAGGTAGATAGATAGAGATAGGTAGGTAGGTAGATAGATAGAGATAGGTAGGTAGGTAGATTGATAGATACAGATAGGTAGGTAGGTAGATAGATAGATAGATACAGATAGATAGGTAGGTAGATAGATAGATAGAGATAGGTAGGTAGGTAGATAGATAGATAGACATAGGTAGGTAGGTAGATTGATAGATACAGATAGGTAGGTAGGTAGATAGATAGATACAGATAGGTAGGTAGATAGATAGATAGATAGAGATAGGTAGGTAGGTAGATAGATAAATACAGATAGGTAGGTAGGTAGATAGATAGAGATAGGTAGGTAGGTAGATAGATAGATAGATAGATAGAGATAGGTAGGTAGGTAGATTGATAGATACAGATAGGTAGGTAGGTAGATAGATAGATAGAGATAGGTAGGTAGGTAGATAGATAGAGTTAGGTAGGTAGGTAGGTTGATAGATAGCTACAGGTAGGTATGTAGGTAGATAGATAAATACAGATAGGTAGGTAGGTAGGTAGATAGATAGAGATAGGTAGGTAGATTGATAGAGACAGATAGGTAGGTAGGTAGATATATAGATAGAGATAGGTAGATAGGTAGATTGATAGATACAGATAGGTAGGTAAGTAAATAGATAGATAGAGATAGGTAGGTAGGTAGGTAGATAGATAGAGATAGGTAGGTAGGTAGATAGATAGATAGAGATAGGTAGGTAGGTAGATTGATAGATACAGATAGGTAGGTAGGTAGATAGATAGATAGAGATAGGTAGGTAGGTAGATAGATAGATAGAGATAGGTAGGTAGGTAGATTGATTGATACAGATATGTAGGTAGGTAGATTGATAGATAGAGATAGGTAGGTAGGTAGATAGATAGATAGAGACAGGTAGGTAGGTAGGTAGATAGATAGAGATAGGTAGGTAGGTAGATTGATAGATACAGATAGGTAGGTAGGTAGATTGATAGATAGAGATAGGTAGGTAGGTAGATAGATAGAGTTAGGTAGGTAGGTAGGGAGATAGATAGCTACAGGTAGGTATGTAGGTAGATAGATAAATACAGATAGGTAGGTAGGTAGATAGATAGATAGAGATAGGTAGGTAGATTGATAGAGACAGATAGGTAGGTAGGTAGATAGATAGATAGAGATAGGTAGGTAGGTAGATTGATATATACAGATAGGTAGGTAGCTAGATAGATAGATACAGATAGGTAGGTAGGTAGATAGATAGATAGACATAGGTAGGTAGGTAGATTGATAGATACAGATAGGTAGGTAGGTAGATAGATAGATACAGATAGGTAGGTAGGTAGATAAATAGATAGAGATAGGTAGGTAGGTAGATAGATAAATACAGATAGGTAGGTAGGTAGGTAGATAGATAGAGATAGGTAGGTAGGTAGATAGATAGATAGAGATAGGTAGGTAGGTAGATTGATAGATACAGATAGGTAGGTAGGTAGATAGATAGATACAGATAGGTAGGTAGGTAGATTGATAGATAGAGATAGGTAGGATGGTAGATAGATAGATAGAGATAGGTAGGTAGGTAGGTAGATAGATAGAGATAGGTAGGTAGATAGATAGATAGAGATAGGTAGGTAGGTAGATAGATAGAGATAGATAGGTAGGTAGATTGATGGAGACAGATAGGTAGGTTGGTAGATAGATAGATAGCGATAGGTAGGTATGTAGGTAGATAGATAGAGATAGGAAGGTAGGTAGATTGATAGATACAGATAGGTAGGTAGGTAGATTGATAGATAGAGATAGGTAGGTAGGTAGATAGATAGAGTTAGGTAGGTAGGTAGGGAGATAGATAGCTACAGGTAGGTATGTAGGTAGATAGATAAATACAGATAGGTAGGTAGGTAGATAGATAGATAGAGATAGGTAGGTAGATTGATAGAGACAGATAGGTAGGTAGGTAGATAGATAGATAGAGATAGGTAGGTAGGTAGATTGATAGATACAGATAGGTAGGTAGCTAGATAGATAGATACAGATAGGTAGGTAGGTAGATAGATAGATAGACATAGGTAGGTAGGTAGATTGATAGATACAGATAGGTAGGTAGGTAGATAGATAGATACAGATAGGTAGGTAGGTAGATAAATAGATAGAGATAGGTAGGTAGGTAGATAGATAAATACAGATAGGTAGGTAGGTAGGTAGATAGATAGAGATAGTTAGGTAGGTAGATAGATAGATAGAGATAGGTAGGTAGGTAGATTGATAGATACAGATAGGTAGGTAGGTAGATAGATAGATACAGATAGGTAGGTAGGTAGATTGATAGATAGAGATAGGTAGGATGGTAGATAGATAGATAGAGATAGGTAGGTAGGTAGGTAGATAGATAGAGATAGGTAGGTAGATAGATAGATAGAGATAGGTAGGTAGGTAGATAGATAGAGATAGATAGGTAGGTAGATTGATGGAGACAGATAGGTAGGTTGGTAGATAGATAGATAGCGATAGGTAGGTATGTAGGTAGATAGATAGATACAGATAGGTAGGTAGGTAGATAGATAGATACAGATAGGTAGGTAGGTAGATAGATAGATAGAGATAGGTAAGTAGGTAGGTAGATAGATAGAGATAGGTAGGTAGGTAGGTAGATAGATAGAGATAGATAGGTAGGTAGATTGATAGAGACAGATAAGTAGGTAGGTAGATAGATAGAGATAGGTAGGTAGGTAGATTGATAGATACAGATAGGTAGGTAGGTAAGATAGATACAGATAGGTAGGTAGGTAGATAGATAGATACAGATATGTAGGTAGGTAGATAGATAGATAGAGATAGGTAGGTAGGTAGGTAGATAGATAGAGATAGGTAGGTAGGTAGGTAGATAGATAAAGATAGGTAGGTAGGCAGGTAGATAGATAGAGATAGGTAGGTAGGTAGGTAGATAGATAGAGATAGGTAGGTAGGTAGAGAGATAGATAGAGATAGGTAGGTAGGTAGGTAGATAGATAGAGATAGGTAGGTAGGTAGATAGATAGATAGAGATAGATAGGTAGGTAGATTGATAGAGACAGATAGGTAGGTAGGTGGATAGATAGATAGAGATAGGTAGGTAGGTAGATTGATAGATACAGATAGGTAGGTAGGTAGATAGATAGATACAGATAGGTAGGTAGGTAGATAGATACAGATATGTAGGTAGGTAGGTAGATAGATAGAGATAGGTAGGTAGGTAGGTAGGTAGGTAGATAGATAGAGATAGATAGGTAGGTAGGTAGGTAGGTAGAGATAGATAGGTAGGTTGGTAGATAGATACAGATAGGTAGGTAGGTAGATAGATAGATAGAGATAGGTAGGTAGGTAGATTGATAGATACAGATAGGTAGGTAGGTAGGTAGGTAGATAGATAGAGATAGGTAGGTAGGTAGAGAGATAGATAGAGATAGGTAGGTAGGTAGATAGATAGAGATAGGTAGGTAGGTAGATAGATAGATAGAGATAGATAAGTAGGTAGATTGATAGAGACAGATAGGTAGGTAGGTGGATAGATAGATAGAGATAGGTAGGTAGGTAGATTGATAGATACAGATAGGTAGGTAGGTACATAGATAGATACAGATAGGTAGGTAGGTAGATAGATACAGATATGTAGGTAGGTAGATAGATAGATAGAGATAGGTAGGTAGGTAGGTAGATAGATAGATAGATAGATAGAGATAGGTAGGTAGGTAGGTAGGTAGGTAGGTAGAGATAGTTAGGTAGGTTGGTAGATAGATACAGATAGGTAGGTAGGTAGATAGATAGATAGAGATAGGTAGGTAGGTAGATTGATAGATAAAGATAGGTAGGTAGGTAGGTAGATAGATAGAGATATGTAGGTAGGTAGGTAGATAGAGATAGGTAGGTAGGTAGATAGATAGATAGATAGAGAGAGATAGGTAGGTAGGTAGATTGATAGATACAGATAGGTAGGTAGGTAGATAGATAGATACAGATAGGTAGGTAGGTAGATAAATAGATAGAGATAGGTAGGTAGGTAGATAGATAAATACAGATAGGTAGGTAGGTAGGTAGATAGATAGAGATAGGTAGGTAGGTAGATAAATAGATAGAGATAGGTAGGTAGGTAGATTGATAGATACAGATAGGTAGGTAGATAGGTAGATAGATAGATACAGATAGGTAGGTAGGTAGATAGATAGATAGAGATAGGTAGGTAGATAGATAGATAGAGATAGGTAGGTAGGTAGGTAGATAGATAGAGATAGATAGGTAGGTAGATTTATAGAGACAGATAGGTAGGTAGGTAGATAGATAGATAGAGATAGGTAGGTAGGTAGATTGATAGATACAGATAGGTAGGTAGGTAATTAGATAGATACAGATAGATAGGTAGGTAGATTGATAGAGACAGATAGGTAGGTAGGTAGATAGATAGATACAGATAGGTAGGTAGGTAGGTAGATAGATAGATACAGATAGGTAGGTAGGTAGATAGATAGATAGAGATAGGTAGGTAGGTAGATTGATAGATACAGATAGGTAGGTAGGTAGGTAGATTGATAGATAGAGATAGGTAGGTAGGTAGATAGATAGAGACAGGTAGGTAGGTAGATAGATAGATAGAGATAGGTCGGTAGGTATGTAGATAGAGATAGGTAGGTAGGTAGGTAGATAGATAGAGATAGGTAGGTAGGTAGATAGATAGATAGAGATAGATAGGTAGGTATATTGATAGAGACAGATAGGTAGGTAGGTAGATAGATAGATAGATAGATAGAGATAGGTAGGTAGGTAGATTGATAGATACAGATAGGTAGGTAGGTAGATAGATAGATACAGATAGGTAGGTAAGTACATAGATACAGATATGTAGGTAGGTAGATAGATAGATAGAGATAGGTAGGTAGGTAGATAGATAGAGATAGGTAGGTAGGTAGGTAGATAGATAGAGATAGGTAGGTAGGTAGAGAGATAGATAGAGATAGGTAGGTAGGTAGGTAGATAGATAGAGATAGGTAGTAAGGTAGATAGATAGATAGAGATAGATCGGTAGGTAGATTGATAGAGACAGATAGGTAGGTAGGTGGATAGATAGATAGAGATAGGTAGGTAGGTAGATTGATAGATACAGATAGGTAGGTAGGTAGATAGATAGATACAGATAGGTAGGTAGGTAGATAGATACAGATATGTAGGTAGGTAGATAGATAGATAGAGATAGGTAGGTAGGTAGGTAGGTAGATAGATAGAGATAGGTAGGTAGGTAGGTAGGTAGAGATAGTTAGGTAGGTTGGTAGATAGATACAGATAGGTAGGTAGGTAGATAGATAGATAGAGATAGGTAGGTAGGTAGATTGATAGATACAGATAGGTAGGTAGGTAGGTAGATAGATAGAGATAGCTAGGTAGGTAGGTAGATAGAGATAGGTATGTAGGTAGATAGATAGATAGATAGAGATAGGTAGGTAGGTAGATTGATAGATACAGATAGGTAGGTAGCTAGCTAGATAGATACAGATAGGTAGGTAGGTAGATAGATAGATAGATAGACATAGGTAGGTAGGTAGATTGATAGATACAGATAGGTAGGTAGGTAGATAGATAGATACAGATAGGTAGGTAGGTAGATAAATAGATAGAGATAGGTAGGTAGGTAGATAGATAAATACAGATAGGTAGGTAGGTAGGTAGATAGATAGAGATAGGTAGGTAGGTAGATAGATAGATAGAGATAGGTAGGTAGGTAGATCGATAGATACAGATAGGTAGGTAGGTAGGTAGATAGATAGATACAGATAGGTAGGTAGGTAGATTGATAGATAGAGATAGGTAGGTAGGTAGATAGATAGATAGAGATAGGTAGGTAGGTAGGTAGATAGAGATAGGTAGGTATGTAGATAGATAGATAGAGATAGGTAGGTAGGTAGATAGATAGAGATAGATAGGTAGGTAGATTGATAGAGACAGATAGGTAGGTAGGTAGATAGATAGATAGTGATAGGTAGGTAGGTAGATAGGTAGATACAGTTAGGTAGGTAGGTAGGTAGATAGATACACATAGGTAGGTAGGTAGATAGATAGATAGAGATAGGTAGGTAGGTAGATAGATAGATAGAGATAGGTAGGTAGGTAGATAGATAGATAGAGATAGATAGGTAGGTAGTTTGATAGAGACAGATAGGTAGGTAGATAGATAGATAGAGATAGGTAGGTAGGTAGATAGATAGATACATATGTAGGTAGGTAGGTAGGTAGATCGATAGATACAGATAGGTAGGTAGGTAGATAGATAGATAGAGATAGATAGGTAGGTAGATTGATAGATACAGATAGGTAGGTAGGTAGATAGATAAATACAGATAGGTAGGTAGGTAGATAGATAGATACAGATAGGTAGGTAGGTAGGTAGGTAGATAGATAGAGATAGGTAGGTAGGTAGGTAGATAGATAGAGATAGGTAGGTAGGTAGGTAGATAGATAGAGATAGGTAGGTAGGTAGATAGATAGATAGAGATAGGTAGGTAGGTAGGTAGGTAGATAGATAGAGATAGGTAGGTAGGTAGATAGATAGATAGAGATAGATAGGTAGGTAGATTGATAGAGACAGATAGGTAGTTAGGTAGATAGATAGATAGATAGAGAAAGGTAGGTAGTTAGATTGATAGATAGATACAGATAGGTAGGTAGGTAGATAGATAGATACAGATAGGTAGGTAGGTAGATAGATAGATAGAGATATGTAGGTAGGTAGATAGATAGAGATAGGTAGATAGGTAGATTGATAGATACAGATAGGTAGGTAGGTAGATAGATAGATAGAGATAAGTAGGTAGGTAGATTGATAGATAGAGATAGGTAGGTAGATAGATAGATAGATAGATAGATAGATAGATAGATAGATAGATAGATAGATAGATAGATAGATAGAGATAGGTAGGTAGGTAGATAGATAGATAGATAGAGATAGGTAGGTTGGTAGATAGATAGATAGAGATAGGTAGGTAGGTAGATTGATAGATACAGATAGGTAGGTAGGTAATTAGATAGATACAGATAGATAGGTAGGTAGATAGATAGATACAGATAGGTAGGTAGGTAGATAGATAGATAGAGATAGGTAGGTAGGTAGATAGATAAATACAGATAGGTAGGTAGGTAGGTAGATAGATAGAGATAGGTAGGTAGGTAGATAGATAGATAGATAGATAGACATAGGTAGGTAGGTAGATTGATAGATACAGATAGGTAGGTAGGTAGATAGATAGATACAGATAGGTAGGTAGGTAGATAAATAGATAGAGATAGGTAGGTAGGTAGATAGATAAATACAGATAGGTAGGTAGGTAGGTAGATAGATAGAGATAGGTAGGTAGGTAGATAGATAGATAGAGATAGGTAGGTAGGTAGATCGATAGATACAGATAGGTAGGTAGGTAGGTAGATAGATAGATACAGATAGGTAGGTAGGTAGATTGATAGATAGAGATAGGTAGGTAGGTAGATAGATAGATAGAGATAGGTAGGTAGGTAGGTAGATAGAGATAGGTAGGTATGTAGATAGATAGATAGAGATAGGTAGGTAGGTAGATAGATAGAGATAGATAGGTAGGTAGATTGATAGAGACAGATAGGTAGGTAGGTAGATAGATAGATAGCGATAGGTAGGTAGGTAGATAGGTAGATACAGTTAGGTAGGTAGGTAGGTAGATAGATACACATAGGTAGGTAGGTAGATAGATAGATAGAGATAGGTAGGTAGGTAGATAGATAGATAGAGATAGGTAGGTAGGTAGATAGATAGATAGAGATAGATAGGTAGGTAGTTTGATAGAGACAGATAGGTAGGTAGATAGATAGATAGAGATAGGTAGGTAGGTAGATAGATAGATACATATGTAGGTAGGTAGGTAGGTAGATCGATAGATACAGATAGGTAGGTAGGTAGATAGATAGATAGAGATAGATAGGTAGGTAGATTGATAGATACAGATAGGTAGGTAGGTAGATAGATAAATACAGATAGGTAGGTAGGTAGATAGATAGATACAGATAGGTAGGTAGGTAGGTAGGTAGATAGATAGAGATAGGTAGGTAGGTAGGTAGATAGATAGAGATAGGTAGGTAGGTAGGTAGATAGATAGAGATAGGTAGGTAGGTAGATAGATAGATAGAGATAGGTAGGTAGGTAGGTAGGTAGATAGATAGAGATAGGTAGGTAGGTAGATAGATAGATAGAGATAGATAGGTAGGTAGATTGATAGAGACAGATAGGTAGTTAGGTAGATAGATAGATAGATAGAGAAAGGTAGGTAGTTAGATTGATAGATAGATACAGATAGGTAGGTAGGTAGATAGATAGATACAGATAGGTAGGTAGGTAGATAGATAGATAGAGATATGTAGGTAGGTAGATAGATAGAGATAGGTAGGTAGGTAGATTGATAGATACAGATAGGTAGGTAGGTAGATAGATAGATAGAGATAAGTAGGTAGGTAGATTGATAGATAGAGATAGGTAGGTAGATAGATAGATAGATAGATAGATAGATAGATAGATAGATAGATAGATAGATAGATAGATAGAGATAGGTAGGTAGGTAGATAGATAGATAGATAGAGATAGGTAGGTTGGTAGATAGATAGATAGAGATAGGTAGGTAGGTAGATTGATAGATACAGATAGGTAGGTAGGTAATTAGATAGATACAGATAGATAGGTAGGTAGATAGATAGATACAGATAGGTAGGTAGGTAGATAGATAGATAGAGACAGGTAGGTAGGTAGGTAGATAGATAGTGATAGGTCGGTAGGTAGATTGATATATACAGATAGGTAGGTAGGTAGGTAGATTGATAGATAGAGATAGGTAGGCAGGTAGATAGATAGATGGAGATAAGTAGGTAGGTAGATTGATAGATAGAGATAGGTAGGTAGGTAGATAGACAGATAGATAGATAGAGATAGGTAGGTAGGTAGATAGATAGATAGATAGAGATAGGTAGGTAGGTAGATTGATAGATACAGATAGGTAGGTAGGTAGATAGATAGATATAGATAGGTAGGTAGGTAGATAGATAGATACATATGTAGGTAGGTAGGTAGGTAGATAGATAGATACAGATAGGTAGGTAGGTAGGTAGATAGATAGAGACAGATAGGTAGGTAGATTGATAGATACAGATAGGTAGGTAGGTAGATAGATAAATACAGATAGGTAGGTAGGTAGATAGATAGATACAGATAGGTAGGTAGGTAGGTAGATAGATAGAGATAGGTAGGTAGGTAGGTAGATAGATAGAGATAGGTAGGTAGGTAGGTAGATAGATAGAGATAGGTAGGTAGGTAGATAGATAGATAGAGATAGGTAGGTAGGTAGGTAGGTAGATAGATAGAGATAGGTAGGTAGGTAGATAGATAGATAGAGATAGATAGGTAGGTAGATTGATAGAGACAGATAGGTAGTTAGGTAGATAGATAGATAGATAGATAGAGAAAGGTAGGTAGTTAGATTGATAGATAGATACAGATAGGTAGGTAGATAGATAGATAGAGATAGGTAGGTAGGTAGATAGATAGATACAGATAGGTAGGTAGGTAGATAGATAGATAGAGATATGTAGGTAGGTAGATAGATAGATAGAGATAGGTAGGTAGGTAGATTGATAGATACAGATAGGTAGGTAGGTAGATAGATAGATAGAGATAAGTAGGTAGGTAGATTGATAGATAGAGATAGGTAGGTAGGTAGATAGATAGATAGATAGATAGATAGATAGATAGATAGATAGATAGATAGATAGAGATAGGTAGGTAGGTAGATAGATAGATAGATAGAGATAGGTAGGTAGGTAGATAGATAGATAGAGATAGGTAGGTAGGTAAATTGATAGATACAGATAGGTAGGTAGGTAGATAGATAGATACATATGTAGGTAGGTAGGTAGATAGATAGATACAGATAGGTAGGCAGGTAGGTAGATAGATAGATACAGATAGGTAGGTAGGTAGATAGATAGATAGAGATAGATAGGTAGATAGATTGATAGATACAGATAGGTAGGTAGGTAGATAGATAGATATAGATAGGTAGGTAGGTAGATAGATAGATACAGATAGGTAGGTAGGTAGATAGATAGATAGAGATAGGTAGGTAGGTAGGTAGATAGATAGAGATAGGTAGGTAGGTAGATAGATAGAGATAGGTAGGTAGATAGATAGATAGAGATAGGTAGGTAGGTAGATAGATAGATAGAGATAGATAGGTAGGTAGATTGATAGAGACAGATAGGTAGTTAGGTAGATAGATAGATAGAGATAGGTAGGTAGGTAGATAGATAGATACATATGTAGGTAGGTAGGTAGGTAGATCGATAGATACAGATAGGTAGGTAGGTAGATAGATAGATAGAGATAGATAGGTAGGTAGATTGATAGATACAGATAGGTAGGTAGGTAGATAGATAAATACAGATAGGTAGGTAGGTAGATAGATAGATACAGATAGGTAGGTAGGTAGGTAGGTAGATAGATAGAGATAGGTAGGTAGGTAGGTAGATAGATAGAGATAGGTAGGTAGGTAGGTAGATAGATAGAGATAGGTAGGTAGGTAGATAGATAGATAGAGATAGGTAGGTAGGTAGGTAGGTAGATAGATAGAGATAGGTAGGTAGGTAGATAGATAGATAGAGATAGATAGGTAGGTAGATTGATAGAGACAGATAGGTAGTTAGGTAGATAGATAGATAGATAGAGAAAGGTAGGTAGTTAGATTGATAGATAGATACAGATAGGTAGGTAGGTAGATAGATAGATACAGATAGGTAGGTAGGTAGATAGATAGATAGAGATATGTAGGTAGGTAGATAGATAGAGATAGGTAGGTAGGTAGATTGATAGATACAGATAGGTAGGTAGGTAGATAGATAGATAGAGATAAGTAGGTAGGTAGATTGATAGATAGAGATAGGTAGGTAGATAGATAGATAGATAGATAGATAGATAGATAGATAGATAGATAGATAGATAGATAGATAGATAGAGATAGGTAGGTAGGTAGATAGATAGATAGATAGAGATAGGTAGGTTGGTAGATAGATAGATAGAGATAGGTAGGTAGGTAGATTGATAGATACAGATAGGTAGGTAGGTAATTAGATAGATACAGATAGATAGGTAGGTAGATAGATAGATACAGATAGGTAGGTAGGTAGATAGATAGATAGAGACAGGTAGGTAGGTAGGTAGATAGATAGTGATAGGTCGGTAGGTAGATTGATATATACAGATAGGTAGGTAGGTAGGTAGATTGATAGATAGAGATAGGTAGGCAGGTAGATAGATAGATGGAGATAAGTAGGTAGGTAGATTGATAGATAGAGATAGGTAGGTAGGTAGATAGACAGATAGATAGATAGAGATAGGTAGGTAGGTAGATAGATAGATAGAGATAGGTAGGTAGGTAGATTGATAGATACAGATAGGTAGGTAGGTAGATAGATAGATATAGATAGGTAGGTAGGTAGATAGATAGATACATATGTAGGTAGGTAGGTAGGTAGATAGATAGATACAGATAGGTAGGTAGGTAGATAGATAGATAGAGACAGATAGGTAGGTAGATTGATAGATACAGATAGGTAGGTAGGTAGATAGATAAATACAGATAGGTAGGTAGGTAGATAGATAGATACAGATAGGTAGGTAGGTAGGTAGATAGATAGAGATAGGTAGGTAGGTAGGTAGATAGATAGAGATAGGTAGGTAGGTAGGTAGATAGATAGAGATAGGTAGGTAGGTAGATAGATAGATAGAGATAGGTAGGTAGGTAGGTAGGTAGATAGATAGAGATAGGTAGGTAGGTAGATAGATAGATAGAGATAGATAGGTAGGTAGATTGATAGAGACAGATAGGTAGTTAGGTAGATAGATAGATAGATAGATAGATAGAGAAAGGTAGGTAGTTAGATTGATAGATAGATACAGATAGGTAGGTAGATAGATAGATAGAGATAGGTAGGTAGGTAGATAGATAGATACAGATAGGTAGGTAGGTAGATAGATAGATAGAGATATGTAGGTAGGTAGATAGATAGATAGAGATAGGTAGGTAGGTAGATTGATAGATACAGATAGGTAGGTAGGTAGATAGATAGATAGAGATAAGTAGGTAGGTAGATTGATAGATAGAGATAGGTAGGTAGGTAGATAGATAGATAGATAGATAGATAGATAGATAGATAGATAGATAGATAGATAGATAGATAGAGATAGGTAGGTAGGTAGATAGATAGATAGATAGAGATAGGTAGGTAGGTAGATAGATAGATAGAGATAGGTAGGTAGGTAAATTGATAGATACAGATAGGTAGGTAGGTAGATAGATAGATACATATGTAGGTAGGTAGGTAGATAGATAGATACAGATAGGTAGGCAGGTAGGTAGATAGATAGATACAGATAGGTAGGTAGGTAGATAGATAGATAGAGATAGATAGGTAGATAGATTGATAGATACAGATAGGTAGGTAGGTAGATAGATAGATATAGATAGGTAGGTAGGTAGATAGATAGATACAGATAGGTAGGTAGGTAGATAGATAGATAGAGATAGGTAGGTAGGTAGGTAGATAGATAGAGATAGGTAGGTAGGTAGATAGATAGAGATAGGTAGGTAGATAGATAGATAGAGATAGGTAGGTAGGTAGATAGATAGATAGAGATAGATAGGTAGGTAGATTGATAGAGACAGATAGGTAGTTAGGTAGATAGATAGATAGAGATAGGTAGGTAGGTAGATTGATAGATAGATACAGATAGGTAGGTAGGTAGATAGATACAGATAGGTAGGTAGGTAGATAGATAGATACAGATAGGTAGGTAGGTAGGTAGATAGATAGATAGAGATATGTAGGTAGGTAGATAGATAGATAGAGATAGGTAGGTAGGTAGATTGATAGATAGAGATAGGTAGGTAGGTAGATAGATAGATAGAGATAGGTAGGTAGGTAGGTAGGTAGGTAGATAGATAGAGATAGGTAGGTAGGTAGATAGATAGATAGAGATAGATAGGTAGGTAGATTGATAGAGACAGATAGGTAGGTAGGTAGATAGATAGATAGAGATAGGTAGGTAGGTAGATTGATAGATACAGATAGGTAGGTAGGTAGATAGATAGATACAGATAGGTAGGTAGATAGATAGATACAGATAGGTAAGTAGGTAGATAGATAGATAGAGGTAGGTAGGTAGGTAGGTAGATAGATAGAGATAGGTAGGTAGGTAAGTAGATAGATAGAGATAGGTAGGTAGGTAGAGAGATAGATAGAGATAGGTAGGTAGGTAGGTAGATAGATAGAGATAGGTAGGTAGATAGATAGATAGAGATAGATAGGTAGATAGATTGATAGAGACAGATAGGTAGGTAGGTAGATAGATAGATAGATAGAGATAGGTAGGTAGGTAGATTGATAGATACAGATAGGTAGGTAGGTAGATAGATAGATACAGATAGGTAGGTAGGTACATAGATACAGATATGTAGGTAGGTAGATAGATAGAGATAGGTACGTAGGTAGATAGATAGAGATAGGTAGGTAGGTAGATTGATAGATACAGATAGGTAGGTAGGTAGATAGATAGATACAGATAGTTAGGTAGGTAGATTGATAGATAGAGATAGGTAGGTAGGTAGATAGATAGATAGAGATAGGTAGGTAGGTAGGTAGATAGATAGAGATAGGTAGGTAGGTAGGTAGATAGATAGAGATAGGTAGGTAGGTAGGTAGATAGATAGAGATAGGTAGGTAGGTAAGTAGATAGATAGAGATAGGTAGGTAGGTAGAGAGATAGATAGAGATAGGTAGGTAGGTAGGTAGATAGATAGTGATAGGTAGGTAGATAGATAGATAGAGATAGATAGGTAGGTAGATTGATAGAGACAGATAGGTAGGTAGGTAGATAGATAGATAGAGATAGGTAGGTAGGTAGATTGATAGATACAGATAGGTAGGTAGGTAGATAGATAGATACAGATAGGTAGGTAGGTACATAGATACAGATATGTAAGTAGGTAGATAGATAGAGATAGGTACGTAGGTAGATAGATAGAGATAGGTAGGTAGGTAGATTGATAGATACAGATAGGTAGGTAGGTAGATAGATAGATACAGATAGTTAGGTAGGTAGATTGATAGATAGAGATAGGTAGGTAGGTAGATAGATAGATAGAGATAGGTAGGTAGGTAGGTAGATAGATAGAGATAGGTAGGTAGGTAGATAGATAGATAGATAGAGATAGGTATGTAGGTAGATTGATAGATACAGATAGGTAGGTAGGTAGATAGATAGATACAGATAGTTAGGTAGGTAGATTGATAGATACAGATAGGTAGGTAGGTAGATAGATAGATAGAGATAGGTAGGTAGGTAGGTAGATAGATAGAGATAGGTAGGTAGGTAGATAGATAGATAGAGATAGATAGGTAGGTAGATTGATAGAGACAGATAGGTAGGTAGGTAGATAGATAGATAGAGATAGGTAGGTATGTAGATATATAGATACAGATAGGTAGGTAGGTAGATAGATAGATACAGATAGGTAGGTAGGTAGATAGATAGATACAGATAGGTAGGTAGTTAGATAGATAGATAGAGATAGGTAGGTAGGTAGATAGATAGAGATAGGTAGGTAGGTAGGTAGATAGATAGAGATCGGTAGGTAGGTAGAGAGATAGATAGAGATAGGTAGGTAGGTAGGTAGATAGATAGAGATAGGTAGGTAGGTAGATAGATAGATAGAGATAGATAGGTAGGTAGATTGATAGAGACAGATAGGTAGGTAGGTAGATAGATAGATAGATAGAGATAGGTAGGTAGGTAGATTGATAGAGACAGATAGGTAGGTAGGTAGATAGATAGATAGAGATAGGTAGGTAGGTAGATTGATAGATACAGATAGGTAGGTAGGTAGATAGATAGATACAGATAGGTAGGTAAGTACATAGATACAGATATGTAGGTAGGTAGATAGATAGATAGAGATAGGTAGGTAGGTAGATAGATAGAGATAGGTAGGTAGGTAGGTAGATAGATAGAGATAGGTAGGTAGGTAGAGAGATAGATAGAGATAGGTAGGTAGGTAGGTAGATAGATAGAGATAGGTAGTAAGGTAGATAGATAGATAGAGATAGATAGGTAGGTAGATTGATAGAGACAGATAGGTAGGTAGGTGGATAGATAGATAGAGATAGGTAGGTAGGTAGATTGATAGATACAGATAGGTAGGTAGGTAGATAGATAGATACAGATAGGTAGGTAGGTAGATAGATACAGATATGTAGGTAGGTAGATAGATAGATAGAGATAGGTAGGTAGGTAGGTAGGTAGATAGATAGAGATAGGTAGGTAGGTAGGTAGAGATAGTTAGGTAGGTTGGTAGATAGATACAGATAGGTAGGTAGGTAGATAGATAGATAGAGATAGGTAGGTAGGTAGGTAGATAGATAGAGATAGGTAGGTAGGTAGGTAGATAGATAGAGATCGGTAGGTAGGTAGAGAGATAGATAGAGATAGGTAGGTAGGTAGGTAGATAGATAGAGATAGGTAGGTAGGTAGATAGATAGATAGAGATAGATAGGTATTTAGATTGATAGAGACAGATAGGTAGGTAGGTAGATAGATAGATAGATAGAGATAGGTAGGTAGGTAGATTGATAGATACAGATAGGTAGGTAGGTAGATAGATAGATACAGATAGGTAGGTAAGTACATAGATACAGATATGTAGGTAGGTAGATAGATAGATAGAGATAGGTAGGTAGGTAGATAGATAGAGATAGGTAGGTAGGTAGGTAGATAGATAGAGATAGGTAGGTAGGTAGAGAGATAGATAGAGATAGGTAGGTAGGTAGGTAGATAGATAGAGATAGGTAGTAAGGTAGATAGATAGATAGAGATAGATAGGTAGGTAGATTGATAGAGACAGATAGGTAGGTAGGTGGATAGATAGATAGAGATAGGTAGGTAGGTAGATTGATAGATACAGATAGGTAGGTAGGTAGATAGATAGATACAGATAGGTAGGTAGGTAGATAGATACAGATATGTAGGTAGGTAGATAGATAGATAGAGATAGGTAGGTAGGTAGGTAGGTAGATAGATAGAGATAGGTAGGTAGGTAGGTAGGTAGAGATAGTTAGGTAGGTTGGTAGATAGATACAGATAGGTAGGTAGGTAGATAGATAGATAGAGATAGGTAGGTAGGTAGATTGATAGATACAGATAGGTAGGTAGGTAGGTAGATAGATAGAGATAGGTAGGTAGGTAGGTAGATAGAGATAGGTAGGTAGGTAGATAGATAGATAGATAGAGATAGGTAGGTAGGTAGATTGATAGATACAGATAGGTAGGTAGCTAGATAGATAGATACAGATAGGTAGGTAGATAGATAGATAGATAGATAGATAGATAGACATAGGTAGGTAGGTAGATTGATAGATACAGATAGGTAGGTAGGTAGATAAATAGATAGAGATAGGTAGGTAGGTAGATAGATAAATACAGATAGGTAGGTAGGTAGGTAGATAGATAGAGATAGGTAGGTAGGTAGATAGATAGATAGAGATAGGTAGGTAGGTAGATCGATAGATACAGATAGGTAGGTAGGTAGGTAGATAGATAGATACAGATAGGTAGGTAGGTAGATTGATAGATAGAGATAGGTAGGTAGGTAGATAGATAGATAGAGATAGGTAGGTAGGTAGGTAGATAGATAGAGATAGGTAGGTATGTAGATAGATAGATAGAGATAGGTAGGTAGGTAGATAGATAGAGATAGATAGGTAGGTAGATTGATAGAGACAGATAGGTAGGTAGGTAGATAGATAGATAGCGATAGGTAGGTAGGTAGATAGATAGATACAGTTAGGTAGGTAGGTAGGTAGATAGATACAGATAGGTAGGTAGGTAGATAGATAGATAGAGATAGGTAGGTAGGTAGATAGATAGATAGAGATAGGTAGGTAGGTAGATAGATAGATAGAGATAGATAGGTAGGTAGATTGATAGAGACAGATAGGTAGGTAGATAGATAGATAGAGATAGGTAGGTAGGTAGATAGATAGATACATATGTAGGTAGGTAGGTAGGTAGATAGATAGATACAGATAGGTAGGTAGGTAGATAGATAGAGATAGATAGGTAGGTAGATTGATAGATACAGATAGGTAGGTAGGTAGATAGATAAATACAGATAGGTAGGTAGGTAGATAGATAGATACAGATAGGTAGGTAGGTAGATAGATAGATAGAGATAGGTAGGTAGGTAGATAGATAGAGATAGGTAGGTAGGTAGGTAGATAGATAGAGATCGGTAGGTAGGTAGAGAGATAGATAGAGATAGGTAGGTAGGTAGGTAGATAGATAGAGATAGGTAGGTAGGTAGATAGATAGATAGAGATAGATAGGTAGGTAGATTGATAGAGACAGATAGGTAGGTAGGTAGATAGATAGATAGATAGATAGAGATAGGTAGGTAGGTAGATTGATAGAGACAGATAGGTAGGTAGGTAGATAGATAGATAGATAGAGATAGGTAGGTAGGTAGATTGATAGATACAGATAGGTAGGTAGGTAGATAGATAGATACAGATAGGTAGGTAAGTACATAGATACAGATATGTAGGTAGGTAGATAGATAGATAGAGATAGGTAGGTAGGTAGATAGATAGAGATAGGTAGGTAGGTAGGTAGATAGATAGAGATAGGTAGGTAGGTAGAGAGATAGATAGAGATAGGTAGGTAGGTAGGTAGATAGATAGAGATAGGTAGTAAGGTAGATAGATAGATAGAGATAGATAGGTAGGTAGATTGATAGAGACAGATAGGTAGGTAGGTGGATAGATAGATAGAGATAGGTAGGTAGGTAGATTGATAGATACAGATAGGTAGGTAGGTAGATAGATAGATACAGATAGGTAGGTAGGTAGATAGATACAGATATGTAGGTAGGTAGATAGATAGATAGAGATAGGTAGGTAGGTAGGTAGGTAGATAGATAGAGATAGGTAGGTAGGTAGGTAGAGATAGTTAGGTAGGTTGGTAGATAGATACAGATAGGTAGGTAGGTAGATAGATAGATAGAGATAGGTAGGTAGGTAGGTAGATAGATAGAGATAGGTAGGTAGGTAGGTAGATAGATAGAGATCGGTAGGTAGGTAGAGAGATAGATAGAGATAGGTAGGTAGGTAGGTAGATAGATAGAGATAGGTAGGTAGGTAGATAGATAGATAGAGATAGATAGGTATTTAGATTGATAGAGACAGATAGGTAGGTAGGTAGATAGATAGATAGATAGAGATAGGTAGGTAGGTAGATTGATAGATACAGATAGGTAGGTAGGTAGATAGATAGATACAGATAGGTAGGTAAGTACATAGATACAGATATGTAGGTAGGTAGATAGATAGATAGAGATAGGTAGGTAGGTAGATAGATAGAGATAGGTAGGTAGGTAGGTAGATAGATAGAGATAGGTAGGTAGGTAGAGAGATAGATAGAGATAGGTAGGTAGGTAGGTAGATAGATAGAGATAGGTAGTAAGGTAGATAGATAGATAGAGATAGATAGGTAGGTAGATTGATAGAGACAGATAGGTAGGTAGGTGGATAGATAGATAGAGATAGGTAGGTAGGTAGATTGATAGATACAGATAGGTAGGTAGGTAGATAGATAGATACAGATAGGTAGGTAGGTAGATAGATACAGATATGTAGGTAGGTAGATAGATAGATAGAGATAGGTAGGTAGGTAGGTAGGTAGATAGATAGAGATAGGTAGGTAGGTAGGTAGGTAGAGATAGTTAGGTAGGTTGGTAGATAGATACAGATAGGTAGGTAGGTAGATAGATAGATAGAGATAGGTAGGTAGGTAGATTGATAGATACAGATAGGTAGGTAGGTAGGTAGATAGATAGAGATAGGTAGGTAGGTAGGTAGATAGAGATAGGTAGGTAGGTAGATAGATAGATTGATAGAGATAGGTAGGTAGGTAGATTGATAGATACAGATAGGTAGGTAGCTAGATAGATAGATACAGATAGGTAGGTAGATAGATAGATAGATAGATAGATAGACATAGGTAGGTAGGTAGATTGATAGATACAGATAGGTAGGTAGGTAGATAAATAGATAGAGATAGGTAGGTAGGTAGATAGATAAATACAGATAGGTAGGTAGGTAGGTAGATAGATTGAGATAGGTAGGTAGGTAGATAGATAGATAGAGATAGGTAGGTAGGTAGATCGATAGATACAGATAGGTAGGTAGGTAGGTAGATAGATAGATACAGATAGGTAGGTAGGTAGATTGATAGATAGAGATAGGTAGGTAGGTAGATAGATAGATAGAGATAGGTAGGTAGGTAGATAGATAGAGATAGGTAGGTATGTAGATAGATAGATAGAGATAGGTAGGTAGGTAGATAGATAGAGATAGATAGGTAGGTAGATTGATAGAGACAGATAGGTAGGTAGGTAGATAGATAGATAGCGATAGGTAGGTAGGTAGATAGATAGATACAGTTAGGTAGGTAGGTAGGTAGATAGATACAGATAGGTAGGTAGGTAGATAGATAGATAGAGATAGGTAGGTAGGTAGGTAGATAGATAGATAGAGATAGGTAGGTAGGTAGATAGATAGATAGAGATAGATAGGTAGGTAGATTGATAGAGACAGATAGGTAGGTAGATAGATAGATAGAGATAGGTAGGTAGGTAGATAGATAGATACATATGTAGGTAGGTAGGTAGGTAGATAGATAGATACAGATAGGTAGGTAGGTAGATAGATAGAGATAGATAGGTAGGTAGATTGATAGATACAGATAGGTAGGTAGGTAGATAGATAAATACAGATAGGTAGGTAGGTAGATAGATAGATACAGATAGGTAGGTAGCTAGGTAGATAGATAGAGATAGGTAGGTAGGTAGGTAGATAGATAGAGATAGGTAGGTAGGTAGGTAGATAGATAGAGATAGGTAGGTAGGTAGATAGATAGATAGAGATAGGTAGGTAGGTAGGTAGGTAGATAGATAGAGATAGGTAGGTAGGTAGATAGATAGATAGAGATAGATAGGTAGGTAGATTGATAGAGACAGATAGGTAGTTAGGTAGATAGATAGATAGATAGATAGATAGAGAAAGGTAGGTAGTTAGATTGATAGATAGATACAGATAGGTAGGTAGGTAGATAGATAGAGATAGGTAGGTAGGTAGATAGATAGATACAGATAGGTAGGTAGGTAGATAGATAGATAGAGATATGTAGGTAGGTAGATAGATAGAGATAGGTAGGTAGGTAGATTGATAGATACAGATAGGTAGGTAGGTAGATAGATAGATAGATAGATAGATAGATAGATAGATAGATAGATAGATAGATAGATAGATAGATAGATAGAGATAGGTAGGTAGGTAGATAGATAGATAGATAGAGATAGGTAGGTTGGTAGATAGATAGAGATAGGTAGGTAGGTAGATTGATAGACACAGATAGGTAGGTAGGTAATTAGATAGATACAGATAGATAGGTAGGTAGATAGATAGATACAGATAGGTAGGTAGGTAGATAGATAGATAGAGATAGGTAGGTAGGTAGATTGATAGATACAGATAGGTAGGTAGGTAGATTGATAGATAGAGATAGGTAGGTAGGTAGATAGATAGATAGAGACAGGTAGGTAGGTAGGTAGATAGATAGAGATAGGTCGGTAGGTAGATTGATAGATACAGATAGGTAGGTAGGTAGGTAGATTGATAGATAGAGATAGGTAGGCAGGTAGATAGATAGATGGAGATAAGTAGGTAGGTAGATTGATAGATAGAGATAGGTAGGTAGGTAGATAGATAGATAGATAGATAGATAGATAGATAGATAGAGATAGGTAGGTAGGTAGGTAGATAGATAGATAGATAGAGATAGGTAGGTAGGTAGATTGATAGATACAGATAGGTAGGTAGGTAGATAGATAGATATAGATAGGTAGGTAGGTAGATAGATAGATACATATGTAGGTAGGTAGGTAGGTAGATAGATAGATACAGATAGGTAGGTAGGTAGATAGATAGATAGAGATAGATAGGTAGGTAGATTGATAGATACAGATAGGTAGGTAGGTAGATAGATAAATACAGATAGGTAGGTAGGTAGATAGATAGATACAGATAGATAGGTAGGTAGGTAGATAGATAGAGATAGGTAGGTAGGTAGGTAGATAGATAGAGATAGGTAGGTAGGTAGGTAGATAGATAGAGATAGGTAGGTAGGTAGATAGATAGATAGATAGATAGAGATAGGTAGGTAGGTAGGTAGGTAGATAGATAGAGATAGGTAGGTAGGTAGATAGATAGATAGAGATAGATAGGTAGGTAGATTGATAGAGACAGATAGGTAGTTAGGTAGATAGATAGATAGATAGAGAAAGGTAGGTAGTTAGATTGATAGATAGATACAGATAGGTAGGTAGGTAGATAGATAGATAGATAGATAGAGATATGTAGGTAGGTAGATAGATAGATAGAGATAGGTAGGTAGGTAGATTGATAGATACAGATAGGTAGGTAGGTAGATAGATAGATAGAGATAAGTAGGTAGGTAGATTGATAGATAGAGATAGGTAGGTAGGTAGGTAGATAGATAGATAGATAGATAGATAGATAGATAGATAGATAGATAGATAGATAGAGATAGGTAGGTAGGTAGATAGATAGATAGATAGATAGATAGAGATAGGTAGGTAGGTAGATAGATAGATAGAGATAGGTAGGTAGGTAGATTGATAGATACAGATAGGTAGGTAGGTAGATAGATAGATACATATGTAGGTAGGTAGGTAGATAGATAGATACAGATAGGTAGGCAGGTAGGTAGATAGATAGATACAGATAGGTAGGTAGGTAGATAGATAGATAGAGATAGATAGGTAGATAAATTGATAGATACAGATAGGTAGGTAGGTAGATAGATAGATATAGATAGGTAGGTAGGTAGATAGATAGATACAGATAGGTAGGTAGGTAGATAGATAGATAGAGATAGGTAGGTAGGTAGGTAGATAGATAGAGATAGGTAGGTAGGTAGATAGATAGAGATAGGTAGGTAGATAGATAGATAGAGATAGGTAGGTAGGTAGGTAGGTAGATAGATAGAGATAGGTAGGTAGGTAGGTAGGTATATAGATAGAGATAGGTAGGTAGGTAGATTGATAGAGACAGATAGGTAGGTAGGTAGATAGATAGATACAGATAGGTAGGTAGCTAGATAGATAGATACAGATAGGTAGGTAGATAGATAGATAGATAGATAGATAGACATAGGTAGGTAGGTAGATTGATAGATACAGATAGGTAGGTAGGTAGATAAATAGATAGAGATAGGTAGGTAGGTAGATAGATAAATACAGATAGGTAGGTAGGTAGGTAGATAGATAGAGATAGGTAGGTAGGTAGATAGATAGATAGAGATAGGTAGGTAGGTAGATCGATAGATACAGATAGGTAGGTAGGTAGGTAGATAGATAGATACAGATAGGTAGGTAGGTAGATTGATAGATAGAGATAGGTAGGTAGGTAGATAGATAGATAGAGATAGGTAGGTAGGTAGGTAGATAGATAGAGATAGGTAGGTATGTAGATAGATAGATAGAGATAGGTAGGTAGGTAGATAGATAGAGATAGATAGGTAGGTAGATTGATAGAGACAGATAGGTAGGTAGGTAGATAGATAGATAGCGATAGGTAGGTAGGTAGATAGATAGATACAGTTAGGTAGGTAGGTAGGTAGATAGATACAGATAGGTAGGTAGGTAGATAGATAGATAGAGATAGGTAGGTAGGTAGATAGATAGATAGAGATAGGTAGGTAGGTAGATAGATAGATAGAGATAGATAGGTAGGTAGATTGATAGAGACAGATAGGTAGGTAGATAGATAGATAGAGATAGGTAGGTAGGTAGATAGATAGATACATATGTAGGTAGGTAGGTAGGTAGATAGATAGATACAGATAGGTAGGTAGGTAGATAGATAGAGATAGATAGGTAGGTAGATTGATAGATACAGATAGGTAGGTAGGTAGATAGATAAATACAGATAGGTAGGTAGGTAGATAGATAGATACAGATAGGTAGGTAGCTAGGTAGATAGATAGAGATAGGTAGGTAGGTAGGTAGATAGATAGAGATAGGTAGGTAGGTAGGTAGATAGATAGAGATAGGTAGGTAGGTAGATAGATAGATAGAGATAGGTAGGTAGGTAGGTAGGTAGATAGATAGAGATAGGTAGGTAGGTAGATAGATGGATAGAGATAGATAGGTAGGTAGATTGATAGAGACAGATAGGTAGTTAGGTAGATAGATAGATAGATAGAGAAAGGTAGGTAGTTAGATTGATAGATAGATACAGATAGGTAGGTAGGTAGATAGATAGAGATAGGTAGGTAGGTAGATAGATAGATACAGATAGGTAGGTAGGTAGATAGATAGATAGAGATATGTAGGTAGGTAGATAGATAGAGATAGGTAGGTAGGTAGATTGATAGATACAGATAGGTAGGTAGGTAGGTAGATAGATAGATAGATAGATAGATAGATAGATAGATAGATAGATAGATAGATAGATAGATAGATAGATAGAGATAGGTAGGTAGGTAGATAGATAGATAGATAGAGATAGGTAGGTTGGTAGATAGATAGATAGAGATAGGTAGGTAGGTAGATTGATAGACACAGATAGGTAGGTAGGTAATTAGATAGATACAGATAGATAGGTAGGTAGATAGATAGATACAGATAGGTAGGTAGGTAGATAGATAGATAGAGATAGGTAGGTAGGTAGATTGATAGATACAGATAGGTAGGTAGGTAGATTGATAGATAGAGATAGGTAGGTAGGTAGATAGATAGATAGAGACAGGTAGGTAGGTAGGTAGATAGATAGAGATAGGTCGGTAGGTAGATTGATAGATACAGATAGGTAGGTAGGTAGGTAGATTGATAGATAGAGATAGGTAGGCAGGTAGATAGATAGATGGAGATAAGTAGGTAGGTAGATTGATAGATAGAGATAGGTAGGTAGGTAGATAGATAGATAGATAGATAGATAGAGATAGGTAGGTAGGTAGATAGATAGATAGATAGAGATAGGTAGGTAGGTAGATTGATAGATACAGATAGGTAGGTAGGTAGATAGATAGATATAGATAGGTAGGTAGGTAGATAGATAGATACATATGTAGGTAGGTAGGTAGGTAGATAGATAGATACAGATAGGTAGGTAGGTAGATAGATAGATAGAGATAGATAGGTAGGTAGATTGATAGATACAGATAGGTAGGTAGGTAGATAGATAAATACAGATAGGTAGGTAGGTAGATAGATAGATACAGATAGATAGGTAGGTAGGTAGATAGATAGAGATAGGTAGGTAGGTAGGTAGATAGATAGAGATAGGTAGGTAGGTAGGTAGATAGATAGAGATAGGTAGGTAGGTAGATAGATAGATAGATAGATAGATAGATAGAGATAGGTAGGTAGGTAGGTAGGTAGATAGATAGAGATAGGTAGGTAGGTAGATAGATAGATAGAGATAGATAGGTAGGTAGATTGATAGAGACAGATAGGTAGTTAGGTAGATAGATAGATAGATAGATAGAGAAAGGTAGGTAGTTAGATTGATAGATAGATACAGATAGGTAGGTAGGTAGATAGATAGAGATAGGTAGGTAGGTAGATAGATAGATACAGATAGGTAGGTAGGTAGATAGATAGATAGATAGAGATATGTAGGTAGGTAGATAGATAGATAGAGATAGGTAGGTAGGTAGATTGATAGATACAGATAGGTAGGTAGGTAGATAGATAGATAGAGATAAGTAGGTAGGTAGATTGATAGATAGAGATAGGTAGGTAGGTAGATAGATAGATAGATAGATAGATAGATAGATAGATAGATAGATAGATAGATAGAGATAGGTAGGTAGGTAGATAGATAGATAGAGATAGGTAGGTAGGTAGATTGATAGATACAGATAGGTAGGTAGGTAGATAGATAGATACATATGTAGGTAGGTAGGTAGGTAGATAGATAGATACAGATAGGTAGGTAGGTAGATAGATAGATAGAGATAGATAGGTAGGTAGATTGATAGATACAGATAGGTAGGTAGGTAGATAGATAAATACAGATAGGTAGGTAGGTAGATAGATAGATACAGATAGATAGGTAGGTAGGTAGATAGATAGAGATAGGTAGGTAGGTAGGTAGATAGATAGAGATAGGTAGGTAGGTAGGTAGATAGATAGAGATAGGTAGGTAGGTAGATAGATAGATAGATAGATAGATAGATAGAGATAGGTAGGTAGGTAGGTAGATAGATAGAGATAGGTAGGTAGGTAGATAGATAGATAGAGATAGATAGGTAGGTAGATTGATAGAGACAGATAGGTAGTTAGGTAGATAGATAGATAGATAGATAGAGAAAGGTAGGTAGTTAGATTGATAGATAGATACAGATAGGTAGGTAGGTAGATAGATAGAGATAGGTAGGTAGGTAGATAGATAGATACAGATAGGTAGGTAGGTAGATAGATAGATAGATAGAGATATGTAGGTAGGTAGATAGATAGATAGAGATAGGTAGGTAGGTAGATTGATAGATACAGATAGGTAGGTAGGTAGATAGATAGATAGAGATAAGTAGGTAGGTAGATTGATAGATAGAGATAGGTAGGTAGGTAGATAGATAGATAGATAGATAGATAGATAGATAGATAGATAGATAGATAGATAGATAGAGATAGGTAGGTAGGTAGATAGATAGATAGAGATAGGTAGGTAGGTAGATTGATAGATACAGATAGGTAGGTAGGTAGATAGATAGATACATATGTAGGTAGGTAGGTAGATAGATAGATACAGATAGGTAGGCAGGTAGGTAGATAGATAGATACAGATAGGTAGGTAGGTAGATAGATAGATAGAGATAGATAGGTAGATAAATTGATAGATACAGATAGGTAGGTAGGTAGATAGATAGATATAGATAGGTAGGTAGGTAGATAGATAGATACAGATAGGTAGGTAGGTAGATAGATAGATAGAGATAGGTAGGTAGATAGATAGATAGAGATAGGTAGGTAGGTAGGTAGGTAGATAGATAGAGATAGGTAGGTAGGTAGGTAGGTATATAGATAGAGATAGGTAGGTAGGTAGATTGATAGAGACAGATAGGTAGGTAGGTAGATAGATAGATAGAGATAGGTAGGTAGGTAGATTGATAGATACAGATAGGTAGGTAGGTAGATAGATAGATAGAGATAGGTAGGTAGGTAGATAGATAGAGATGGGTAGGTAGGTAGGTAGATAGATAGAGATAGGTAGGTAGGTAGATAGATAGATACAGATAGGTAGGTAGGTAGATAGATAGATACAGATAGGTAGGTAGGTAGATTGATAGATAGAGATAGGTAGGTAGGTAGATAGATAGATAGAGATAGGTAGGTAGGTAGGTAGATAGATAGAGATAGGTAGGTAGGTAGATAGATAGATAGAGATAGATAGGTAGGTAGATTGATAGAGACAGATAGGTAGGTAGGTAGATAGTTAGATAGAGATAGGTAGGTAGGTAGATTGATAGATACAGATAGGTAGGTAGGTAGATAGATAGATACAGATAGGTAGGTAGGTAGATAGATAGATACAGATAGGTAGGTAGGTAGATAGATAGATAGAGATAGGTAGGTAGGTAGATTGATAGATACAGATATGTAGGTAGGTAGATTGATAGATAGAGATAGGTAGGTAGGTAGATAGATAGATAGAGACAGGTAGGTAGGTAGGTAGATAGATAGAGATAGGTCGGTAGGTATGTAGAAAGATAGAGATAGGTAGGTAGGTAGATTGATAGATAGAGATAGGTAGGCAGGTAGATAGAGAGATAGATAGATAGATAGATAGATAGATAGATAGATAGATAGATAGATAGAGATAAGTAGGTAGGTAGATTGATAGATAGAGATAGGTAGGTAGGTAGATAGATAGATAAATAGAGATAGGTAGGTAGGTAGATAGATAGATACAGAGAGGTAGGTAGGTAGATAGATAGATACAGATAGGTAGGTAGGTAGACAGATAGATACATATGTAGGTAGTTAGATAGATAGATACAGATAGGTAGGTAGGTAGGTAGATAGATAGATACAGATAGGTAGGTAGGTAGATAGATAGATAGAGATAGATAGGTAGGTAGATTGATAGATACAGATAGGTAGGTAGGTAGATAGATAGATACAGATAGGTAGGTAGGTAGATAGATAGATACAGATAGGTAGGTAGGTAGATAGATAGATAGAGATAGGTAGGTAGGTAGGTAGATAGATAGAGATGGGTAGGTAGGTAGGTAGGTAGATAGATAGAGATAGGTAGGTAGGTATATAGATAGATAGAGATAGGTAGGTAGGTAGATAGATAGATAGAGATAGGTAGGTAGGTAGATAGATAGATAGAGATAGATAGGTAGGTAGATTGATAGAGACAGATAGGTAGTTAGGTAGATAGATAGATAGAGATAGGTAGGTAGGTAGATTGATAGATAGATACAGATAGGTAGCTAGGTAGATAGATACAGATAGGTAGGTAGGTAGATAGATAGATACAGATAGGTAGGTAAGTACATAGATACAGATATGTTGGTAGGTAGATAGATAGATAGAGATAGGTAGGTAGGTAGATAGATAGAGATAGGTAGGTAGGTAGGTAGATAGATAGAGATAGGTAGGTAGGTAGAGAGATAGATAGAGATAGGTAGGTAGGTAGGTAGATAGATAGAGATAGGTAGTAAGGTAGATAGATAGATAGAGATAGATAGGTAGGTAGATTGATAGAGACAGATAGGCAGGTAGGTGGATAGATAGATAGAGATAGGTAGGTAGGTAGATTGATAGATACAGATAGGTAGGTATGTAGATAGATAGATACAGATAGGTAGGTAGGTAGATAGATACAGATATGTAGGTAGGTAGATAGATAGAGATAGGTAGGTAGGTAGGTAGGTAGATAGATAGAGATAGGTAGGTAGGTAGGTAGGTAGGTAGAGATAGTTAGGTAGGTTGGTAGATAGATACAGATAGGTAGGTAGGTAGATAGATAGATAGAGATAGGTAGGTAGGTAGATTGATAGATACAGATAGGTAGGTAGGTAGGTAGATAGATAGAGATAGGTAGGTAGGTAGATAGATAGATAGATAGATAGATAGACATAGGTAGGTAGATAGATAGATAGATAGAGATAGGTAGGTAGGTAGGTAGATTGATAGATACAGATAGGTAGGTAGCTAGATAGATAGATACAGATAGGTAGGTAGGTAGATAGATAGATAGATAGATAGATAGATAGACATAGGTAGGTAGGTAGATTGATAGATACAGATAGGTAGGTAGGTAGATAGATAGATACAGATAGGTAGGTAGGTAGATAAATAGATAGAGATAGGTAGGTAGGTAGATAGATAAATACAGATAGGTAGGTAGGTAGGTAGATAGATAGAGATAGGTAGGTAGGTAGATAGATAGATAGAGATAGGTAGGTAGGTAGATCGATAGATACAGATAGGTAGGTAGGTAGGTAGATAGATAGATACAGATAGGTAGGTAGGTAGATTGATAGATAGAGATAGGTAGGTAGGTAGATAGATAGATAGAGATAGGTAGGTAGGTAGGTAGATAGAGATAGGTAGGTATGTAGATAGATAGATAGAGATAGGTAGGTAGGTAGATAGATAGAGATAGATAGGTAGGTAGATTGATAGAGACAGATAGGTAGGTAGGTAGATAGATAGATAGCGATAGGTAGGTAGGTAGATAGATAGATACAGTTAGGTAGGTAGGTAGGTAGATAGATACAGATAGGTAGGTAGGTAGATAGATAGATAGAGATAGGTAGGTAGGTAGATAGATAGATAGAGATAGGTAGGTAGGTAGATAGATAGATAGATATAGATAGGTAGGTAGATTGATAGAGACAGATAGGTAGGTAGATAGATAGATAGAGATAGGTAGGTAGGTAGATAGATACATATGTAGGTAGGTAGGTAGGTAGATAGATAGATACAGATAGGTAGGTAGGTAGATAGATAGATAGAGATAGATAGGTAGGTAGATTGATAGATACAGATAGGTAGGTAGATAGATAGAGATAGGTAGGTAGGTAGGTAGATAGATAGAGATAGGTAGGTAGGTAGGTAGATAGATAGAGATAGGTAGGTAGGTAGATAGATAGATAGAGATAGGTAGGTAGGTAGGTAGGTAGATAGATAGAGATAGGTAGGTAGGTAGATAGATAGATAGAGATAGATAGGTAGGTAGATTGATAGAGACAGATAGGTAGTTAGGTAGATAGATAGATAGATAGATAGAGAAAGGTAGGTAGTTAGATTGATAGATAGATACAGATAGGTGGGTAGGTAGATAGATAGAGATAGGTAGGTAGGTAGATAGATAGATACAGATAGGTAGGTAGGTAGGTAGATAGATAGAGATATGTAGGTAGGTAGATAGATAGAGATAGGTAGGTAGGTAGATTGATAGATACAGATAGGTAGGTAGGTAGATAGATAGATAGAGTTAAGTAGGTAGGTAGATTGATAGATAGAGATAGGTAGGTAGGTAGATAGATAGATAGATAGATAGATAGATAGATAGATAGAGATAGGTAGGTAGGTAGATAGATAGATAGATAGAGATAGGTAGGTTGGTAGATAGATAGATAGAGATAGGTAGGTAGGTAGATTGATAGATACAGATAGGTAGGTAGTTAATTAGATAGATACAGATAGATAGGTAGGTAGATAGATAGATACAGATAGGTAGGTAGGTAGATAGATAGATAGAGATAGGTAGGTAGGTAGATTGATAGATACAGATAGGTAGGTAGGTAGATTGATAGATAGAGATAGGTAGGTAGGTAGATAGATAGATAGAGACAGGTAGGTAGGTAGGTAGATAGATAGAGATAGGTCGGTAGGTAGATTGATAGATACAGATAGGTAGGTAGGTAGGTAGATTGATAGATAGAGATAGGTAGGCAGGTAGATAGATAGATGGAGATAAGTAGGTAGGTAGATTGATAGATAGAGATAGGTAGGTAGGTAGATAGATAGATAGATAGATAGATAGATAGATAGATAGAGATAGGTAGGTAGGTAGATTGATAGATACAGATAGGTAGGTAGGTAGATAGATAGATATAGATAGGTAGGTAGGTAGATAGATAGATACATATGTAGGTAGGTAGGTAGGTAGATAGATAGATACAGATAGGTAGGTAGGTAGATAGATAGATAGAGATAGATAGGTAGGTAGATTGATAGATACAGATAGGTAGGTAGGTAGATAGATAAATACAGATAGGTAGGTAGGTAGATAGATAGATACAGATAGGTAGGTAGGTAGGTAGATAGATAGAGATAGGTAGGTAGGTAGGTAGATAGATAGAGATAGGTAGGTAGGTAGGTAGATAGATAGAGATAGGTAGGTAGGTAGATAGATAGATAGAGATAGGTAGGTAAGTAGGTAGGTAGATAGATAGAGATAGGTAGGTAGGTAGATAGATAGATAGAGATAGATAGGTAGGTAGATTGATAGAGACAGCTAGGTAGTTAGGTAGATAGATAGATAGATAGAGAAAGGTAGGTAGTTAGATTGATAGATAGATACAGATAGGTAGGTAGGTAGATAGATAGAGATAGGTAGGTAGGTAGATAGATAGATACAGATAGGTAGGTAGGTAGATAGATAGATAGAGATATGTAGGTAGGTAGATAGATAGATAGAGATAGGTAGGTAGGTAGATTGATAGATACAGATAGGTAGGTAGGTAGATAGATAGATAGAGATAAGTAGGTAGGTAGATTGATAGATAGAGATAGGTAGGTAGATAGATAGATAGATAGATAGATAGATAGATAGATAGATAGATAGATAGATAGATAGATAGATAGATAGAGATAGGTAGGTAGGTAGATAGATAGATAGATAGATAGAGATAGGTAGGTAGGTAGATAGATAGATAGAGATAGGTAGGTAGGTAGATTGATAGATACAGATAGGTAGGTAGGTAGGTAGATAGATACATATGTAGGTAGGTAGGTAGATAGATAGATACAGATAGGTAGGCAGGTAGGTAGATAGATAGATACAGATAGGTAGGTAGGTAGATAGATAGATAGAGATAGATAGGTAGATAGATTGATAGATACAGATAGGTAGGTAGGTAGATAGATAGATATAAATAGGTAGGTAGGTAGATAGATAGATACAGATAGGTAGGTAGGTAGATAGATAGATAGAGATAGGTAGGTAGGTAGGTAGATAGATAGAGATAGGTAGGTAGGTAGATAGATAGAGATAGGTAGGTAGATAGATAGATAGAGATAGGTAGGTAGGTAGGTAGGTAGATAGATAGAGATAGGTAGGTAGGTAGGTAGGTATATAGATAGAGATAGGTAGGTAGGTAGATTGATAGAGACAGATAGGTAGGTAGGTAGATAAATAGATAGATAGATAGAGATAGGTAGGTAGGTAGGTAGGTAGGTAGAGATAGGTAGGTAGGTAGATAGAAAGAGATAGTTAGGTAGGTAGGTAGATAGATACAGATAGGTAGGTAGGTAGATAGATAGATAGAGATAGGTAGGTAGGTAGATTGATAGATACAGATAGGTAGGTAGGTAGATAGATAGATACAGATAGGTAGGTAGGTAGATAGATAGAGATGGGTAGGTAGGTAGGTAGATAGATAGAGATAGGTAGGTAGGTAGATAGATAGATAGAGATAGGTAGGTAGGTAGATAGATAGATACAGATAGGTAGGTAGGTAGATTGATAGATAGAGATAGGTAGGTAGGTAGATAGATAGATAGAGATAGGTAGGTAGGTAGGTAGATAGATAGAGATAGGTAGGTAGGTAGATAGATAGATAGAGATAGATAGGTAGGTAGATTGATAGAGACAGATAGGTAGGTAGGTAGATAGATAGATAGAGATAGGTAGGTAGGTAGATTGATAGATACAGATAGGTAGGTAGGTAGATAGATAGATACAGATAGGTAGGTAGGTAGACAGTTAGATAGAGATAGGTAGGTAGGTAGATTGATAGATACAGATATGTAGGTAGGTAGATTGATAGATAGAGATAGGTAGGTAGGTAGATAGATAGATAGAGACAGGTAGGTAGGTAGGTAGATAGATAGAGATAGGTCGGTAGGTATGTAGAAAGATAGAGATAGGTAGGTAGGTAGATTGATAGATAGAGATAGGTAGGCAGGTAGATAGATAGATAGATAGATAGATAGATAGATAGATAGATAGATAGATAGATAGATAGATAGATAGAGATAAGTAGGTAGGTAGATTGATAGATAGAGATAGGTAGGTAGGTAGATAGATAGATAAATAGAGATAGGAAGGTAGGTAGATAGATAGATACAGAGAGGTAGGTAGGTAGATAGATAGATACAGATAGGTAGGTAGGTAGACAGATAGATACATATGTAGGTAGTTAGATAGATAGATACAGATAGGTAGGTAGGTAGGTAGATAGATAGATACAGATAGGTAGGTAGGTAGGTAGATAGATAGATAGAGATAGGTAGGTAGGTAGATTGATAGATACAGATAGGTAGGTAGGTAGATAGATACAGATAGGTAGGTAGGTAGATAGATAGATACAGATAGGTAGGTAGGTAGATAGATAGATAGAGATAGGTAGGTAGGTAGGTAGATAGATAGAGATGGGTAGGTAGGTAGGTAGATAGATAGAGATAGGTAGGTAGGTATATAGATAGATAGAGATAGGTAGGTAGGTAGGTAGATAGATAGAGATAGGTAGGTAGGTAAATAGATAGATAGAGATAGATAGGTAGGTAGATTGATAAAGACAGATAGGTAGTTAGGTAGATAGATAGATAGAGATAGGTAGGTAGGTAGATTGATAGATAGATACAGATAGGTAGCTAGGTAGATAGATACAGATAGGTAGGTAGGTAGATAGATAGATACAGATAGGTAGGTAGGTAGATAGATAGAGATAGGTAGGTAGGTAGATTGATAGATACAGATAGGTAGGTAGGTAGATAGATAGATACAGATAGGTAGGTAGGTAGATAGATAGATACAGATAGGTAGGTATGTAGATAGATAGATAGAGATGGGTAGGTAGGTAGGTAGATAGATAGAGATAGGTAGGTAGGTAGATAGATAGATAGATAGATAGATAGAGATAGGTAGGTAGGTAGATTGATAGATACATAGGTAGGTAGGTAGATAGATAGATACAGATAGGTAGGTAGGTAGACAGATAGATAGAGATAGGTAGGTAGATAGATAAATACAGATAGGTAGGTTGGTAGGTAGATAGATAGAGATAGGTAGGTAGGTAGATAGATAGATAGAGATAGGTAGGTAGGTAGATTGATAGATACAGATAGGTAGGTAGGTAGGTAGATAGATACAGATAGGTAGGTAGGTAGATAGATAAATACAGATAGGTAGGTAGGTAGATAGATAGATACAGATAGGTAGGTAGGTAGGTAGATTGATAGAGATGGGTAGGTAGGTAGGTAGATAGATAGAGATAGGTAGGTAGGTAGATAGATAGATAGAGATAGGTAGGTAGGTAGGTAGGTAGATAGATAGAGATAGGTTGGTAGGTAGATAGATAGATAGAGATAGGTAGGTAGATTGATAGAGACAGATAGGTAGGTAGGTAGATATATAGATAGAGATAGGTAGGTAGGTAGATTGATAGATACAGATAGGTAGGTAGGTAGATATATAGATACATATAGGTAGGTAGGTAGATAGATAGATACAGATAGGTAGGTAGGTAGATAGATAGATACAGATAGGTAGGTAGGTAGGTAGATTGATAGAGATGGGTAGGTAGGTAGGTAGATAGATAGAGATAGGTAGGTAGGTAGATAGATAGATAGAGATAGGTAGGTAGGTAGGTAGGTAGATAGATAGAGATAGGTTGGTAGGTAGATAGATAGATAGAGATAGATACGTAGGTAGATTGATAGAGACAGATAGGTAGTTAGGTAGATAGATAGATAGAGATAGGTAGGTAGGTAGATTGATAGATAGATACAGATAGGTAGCTAGGTAGATAGATACAGATAGGTAGGTAGGTAGATAGATAGATACAGATAGGTAGGTAGGTAGGTAGGTAGATAGAGATAGGTAGGTAGGTAGATAGATAGATAGAGATTGGTAGGTAGGTAGATTGATAGATACATAGGTAGGTAGGTAGATACAGATAGATTGATAGATACAGATAGGTAGGTAGGTAGATAGATAGGTAGGTAGGTAGATAGATAAATACAGATAGGTAGGTAGGTAGGTAGGTAGATAGAGATAGGTAGGTAGGTAGATAGATAGATAGAGATAGGTAGGCAGGTAGATTGATAGATACAGATAGGTAGGTAGGTAGATAGATAGATAAAGATAGGTAGGTAGGTAGATAGATAAATACAGATAGGTAGGTAGGTAGATAGATAGATAGAGATAGGTAGGTAGATTGATAGAGACAGATAGGTAGGTAGGTAGATATATAGATAGAGATAGGTAGGTAGGTAGATTGATAGATACAGATAGGTAGGTAGGTAGATATATAGATAGAGATAGGTAGGTAGGTAGATTGATAGATAGAGATAGGTAGGCAGGTAGATAGATAGATAGAGATAAGTAGGTAGGTAGATTGATAGATACAGATAGGTAGGTACGTAGATAGATAGATAGAGATAGGTAGGTAGGTAGATAGATAGATAGAGATAGGTAGGTAGGTAGATAGATAGATAGAGATAGGTAGGTAGGTATATAGATAGATTGATAGAGATAGGTAGGTAGGTAGATAGATAGATAGAGATAGGTAGGTAGGTAGATTGATAGATACAGATCGGTAGGTAGGTAGATAGATAGATAGAGATAGGTAGGTAGGTAGATAGATAGATACAGATAGGTAGGTAGGTAGGTAGATAGATAGAGATATGTAGGTAGGTAGATAGATAGAGATAGGTAGGTAGGTAGATTGATAGATACAGATAGGTAGGTAGGTAGATAGATAGATAGAGTTAAGTAGGTAGGTAGATTGATAGATAGAGATAGGTAGGTAGGTAGATAGATAGATAGATAGATAGATAGATAGATAGATAGAGATAGGTAGGTAGGTAGATAGATAGATAGATAGAGATAGGTAGGTTGGTAGATAGATAGATAGAGATAGGTAGGTAGGTAGATTGATAGATACAGATAGGTAGGTAGTTAATTAGATAGATACAGATAGATAGGTAGGTAGATAGATAGATACAGATAGGTAGGTAGGTAGATAGATAGATAGAGATAGGTAGGTAGGTAGATTGATAGATACAGATAGGTAGGTAGGTAGATTGATAGATAGAGATAGGTAGGTAGGTAGATAGATAGATAGAGACAGGTAGGTAGGTAGGTAGATAGATAGAGATAGGTCGGTAGGTAGATTGATAGATACAGATAGGTAGGTAGGTAGGTAGATTGATAGATAGAGATAGGTAGGCAGGTAGATAGATAGATGGAGATAAGTAGGTAGGTAGATTGATAGATAGAGATAGGTAGGTAGGTAGATAGATAGATAGATAGATAGATAGATAGATAGAGATAGGTAGGTAGGTAGATTGATAGATACAGATAGGTAGGTAGGTAGATAGATAGATATAGATAGGTAGGTAGGTAGATAGATAGATACATATGTAGGTAGGTAGGTAGGTAGATAGATAGATACAGATAGGTAGGTAGGTAGATAGATAGATAGAGATAGATAGGTAGGTAGATTGATAGATACAGATAGGTAGGTAGGTAGATAGATAAATACAGATAGGTAGGTAGGTAGATAGATAGATACAGATAGGTAGGTAGGTAGGTAGATAGATAGAGATAGGTAGGTAGGTAGGTAGATAGATAGAGATAGGTAGGTAGGTAGGTAGATAGATAGAGATAGGTAGGTAGGTAGATAGATAGATAGAGATAGGTAGGTAAGTAGGTAGGTAGATAGATAGAGATAGGTAGGTAGGTAGATAGATAGATAGAGATAGATAGGTAGGTAGATTGATAGAGACAGCTAGGTAGTTAGGTAGATAGATAGATAGATAGAGAAAGGTAGGTAGTTAGATTGATAGATAGATACAGATAGGTAGGTAGGTAGATAGATAGAGATAGGTAGGTAGGTAGATAGATAGATACAGATAGGTAGGTAGGTAGATAGATAGATAGAGATATGTAGGTAGGTAGATAGATAGATAGAGATAGGTAGGTAGGTAGATTGATAGATACAGATAGGTAGGTAGGTAGATAGATAGATAGAGATAAGTAGGTAGGTAGATTGATAGATAGAGATAGGTAGGTAGATAGATAGATAGATAGATAGATAGATAGATAGATAGATAGATAGATAGATAGATAGATAGAGATAGGTAGGTAGGTAGATAGATAGATAGATAGATAGAGATAGGTAGGTAGGTAGATAGATAGATAGAGATAGGTAGGTAGGTAGATTGATAGATACAGATAGGTAGGTAGGTAGGTAGATAGATACATATGTAGGTAGGTAGGTAGATAGATAGATACAGATAGGTAGGCAGGTAGGTAGATAGATAGATACAGATAGGTAGGTAGGTAGATAGATAGATAGAGATAGATAGGTAGATAGATTGATAGATACAGATAGGTAGGTAGGTAGATAGATAGATATAAATAGGTAGGTAGGTAGATAGATAGATACAGATAGGTAGGTAGGTAGATAGATAGATAGAGATAGGTAGGTAGGTAGGTAGATAGATAGAGATAGGTAGGTAGGTAGATAGATAGAGATAGGTAGGTAGATAGATAGATAGAGATAGGTAGGTAGGTAGGTAGGTAGATAGATAGAGATAGGTAGGTAGGTAGGTAGGTATATAGATAGAGATAGGTAGGTAGGTAGATTGATAGAGACAGATAGGTAGGTAGGTAGATAAATAGATAGATAGATAGAGATAGGTAGGTAGGTAGGTAGGTAGGTAGAGATAGGTAGGTAGGTAGATAGAAAGAGATAGTTAGGTAGGTAGGTAGATAGATACAGATAGGTAGGTAGGTAGATAGATAGATAGAGATAGGTAGGTAGGTAGATTGATAGATACAGATAGGTAGGTAGGTAGATAGATAGATACAGATAGGTAGGTAGGTAGATAGATAGAGATGGGTAGGTAGGTAGGTAGATAGATAGAGATAGGTAGGTAGGTAGATAGATAGATAGAGATAGGTAGGTAGGTAGATAGATAGATACAGATAGGTAGGTAGGTAGATTGATAGATAGAGATAGGTAGGTAGGTAGATAGATAGATAGAGATAGGTAGGTAGGTAGGTAGATAGATAGAGATAGGTAGGTAGGTAGATAGATAGATAGAGATAGATAGGTAGGTAGATTGATAGAGACAGATAGGTAGGTAGGTAGATAGATAGATAGAGATAGGTAGGTAGGTAGATTGATAGATACAGATAGGTAGGTAGGTAGATAGATAGATACAGATAGGTAGGTAGGTAGACAGTTAGATAGAGATAGGTAGGTAGGTAGATTGATAGATACAGATATGTAGGTAGGTAGATTGATAGATAGAGATAGGTAGGTAGGTAGATAGATAGATAGAGACAGGTAGGTAGGTAGGTAGATAGATAGAGATAGGTCGGTAGGTATGTAGAAAGATAGAGATAGGTAGGTAGGTAGATTGATAGATAGAGATAGGTAGGCAGGTAGATAGATAGATAGATAGATAGATAGATAGATAGATAGATAGATAGATAGATAGATAGATAGAGATAAGTAGGTAGGTAGATTGATAGATAGAGATAGGTAGGTAGGTAGATAGATAGATAAATAGAGATAGGAAGGTAGGTAGATAGATAGATACAGAGAGGTAGGTAGGTAGATAGATAGATACAGATAGGTAGGTAGGTAGACAGATAGATACATATGTAGGTAGTTAGATAGATAGATACAGATAGGTAGGTAGGTAGGTAGATAGATAGATACAGATAGGTAGGTAGGTAGGTAGATAGATAGATAGAGATAGGTAGGTAGGTAGATTGATAGATACAGATAGGTAGGTAGGTAGATAGATACAGATAGGTAGGTAGGTAGATAGATAGATACAGATAGGTAGGTAGGTAGATAGATAGATAGAGATAGGTAGGTAGGTAGGTAGATAGATAGAGATGGGTAGGTAGGTAGGTAGATAGATAGAGATAGGTAGGTAGGTATATAGATAGATAGAGATAGGTAGGTAGGTAGGTAGATAGATAGAGATAGGTAGGTAGGTAAATAGATAGATAGAGATAGATAGGTAGGTAGATTGATAAAGACAGATAGGTAGTTAGGTAGATAGATAGATAGAGATAGGTAGGTAGGTAGATTGATAGATAGATACAGATAGGTAGCTAGGTAGATAGATACAGATAGGTAGGTAGGTAGATAGATAGATACAGATAGGTAGGTAGGTAGATAGATAGAGATAGGTAGGTAGGTAGATTGATAGATACAGATAGGTAGGTAGGTAGATAGATAGATACAGATAGGTAGGTAGGTAGATAGATAGATACAGATAGGTAGGTATGTAGATAGATAGATAGAGATGGGTAGGTAGGTAGGTAGATAGATAGAGATAGGTAGGTAGGTAGATAGATAGATAGATAGATAGATAGAGATAGGTAGGTAGGTAGATTGATAGATACATAGGTAGGTAGGTAGATAGATAGATACAGATAGGTAGGTAGGTAGACAGATAGATAGAGATAGGTAGGTAGATAGATAAATACAGATAGGTAGGTTGGTAGGTAGATAGATAGAGATAGGTAGGTAGGTAGATAGATAGATAGAGATAGGTAGGTAGGTAGATTGATAGATACAGATAGGTAGGTAGGTAGGTAGATAGATACAGATAGGTAGGTAGGTAGATAGATAAATACAGATAGGTAGGTAGGTAGATAGATAGATACAGATAGGTAGGTAGGTAGGTAGATTGATAGAGATGGGTAGGTAGGTAGGTAGATAGATAGAGATAGGTAGGTAGGTAGATAGATAGATAGAGATAGGTAGGTAGGTAGGTAGGTAGATAGATAGAGATAGGTTGGTAGGTAGATAGATAGATAGAGATAGGTAGGTAGATTGATAGAGACAGATAGGTAGGTAGGTAGATATATAGATAGAGATAGGTAGGTAGGTAGATTGATAGATACAGATAGGTAGGTAGGTAGATATATAGATACATATAGGTAGGTAGGTAGATAGATAGATACAGATAGGTAGGTAGGTAGATAGATAGATACAGATAGGTAGGTAGGTAGGTAGATTGATAGAGATGGGTAGGTAGGTAGGTAGATAGATAGAGATAGGTAGGTAGGTAGATAGATAGATAGAGATAGGTAGGTAGGTAGGTAGGTAGATAGATAGAGATAGGTTGGTAGGTAGATAGATAGATAGAGATAGATACGTAGGTAGATTGATAGAGACAGATAGGTAGTTAGGTAGATAGATAGATAGAGATAGGTAGGTAGGTAGATTGATAGATAGATACAGATAGGTAGCTAGGTAGATAGATACAGATAGGTAGGTAGGTAGATAGATAGATACAGATAGGTAGGTAGGTAGGTAGGTAGATAGAGATAGGTAGGTAGGTAGATAGATAGATAGAGATTGGTAGGTAGGTAGATTGATAGATACATAGGTAGGTAGGTAGATACAGATAGATTGATAGATACAGATAGGTAGGTAGGTAGATAGATAGGTAGGTAGGTAGATAGATAAATACAGATAGGTAGGTAGGTAGGTAGGTAGATAGAGATAGGTAGGTAGGTAGATAGATAGATAGAGATAGGTAGGCAGGTAGATTGATAGATACAGATAGGTAGGTAGGTAGATAGATAGATAAAGATAGGTAGGTAGGTAGATAGATAAATACAGATAGGTAGGTAGGTAGATAGATAGATAGAGATAGGTAGGTAGATTGATAGAGACAGATAGGTAGGTAGGTAGATATATAGATAGAGATAGGTAGGTAGGTAGATTGATAGATACAGATAGGTAGGTAGGTAGATATATAGATAGAGATAGGTAGGTAGGTAGATTGATAGATAGAGATAGGTAGGCAGGTAGATAGATAGATAGAGATAAGTAGGTAGGTAGATTGATAGATACAGATAGGTAGGTACGTAGATAGATAGATAGAGATAGGTAGGTAGGTAGATAGATAGATAGAGATAGGTAGGTAGGTAGATAGATAGATAGAGATAGGTAGGTAGGTATATAGATAGATTGATAGAGATAGGTAGGTAGGTAGATAGATAGATAGAGATAGGTAGGTAGGTAGATTGATAGATACAGATCGGTAGGTAGGTAGATAGATAGATACAGATAGGTAGGTAGGTAGATAGATAGATACAGATATGTAGGTAGGTAGGTAGATAGATAGATACAGATAGGTAGGTAGGTAGATAGATAGAGATAGATAGGTAGGTAGATTGATAGAGACAGATAGGTAGGTAGGTAGATAGATAGATAGAGATAAGTAGGTAGGTAGATTGATAGATACAGATAGGTAGGTAGGTAGATAGATAGATACAGATAGGTAGGTAGATAGATAGATAAAGATAGGTAGGTAGGTAAATAGATAGATAGAGATAGGTAGGTAGGTAGGTAGGTAGGTAGAGATAGTTAGGTAGGTAGGTAGATAGAAAGAGATAGTTAGGTAGGCAGGTAGATAGATAGAGATAGGTAGGTAGGTAGATTGATAGATACAGATAGGTAGGTAGGTAGGTAGATACATAGAGATAGGTAGGTAGGTAGATAGATAGATAGAGATAGGTAGGTAGGTAGATAGATAGATAGATAGAGATAGGTAGGTAGGTAGATTGATAGATACAGATAGGTAGGTACGTAGATAGATAGATAGAGATAGGTAGGTAGGTAGATAGATAGATAGAGATAGGTAGGTAGGTAGATAGATAGATAGAGATAGGTAGGTAGGTATATAGATAGATCGATAGAGATAGGTAGGTAGGTAGATAGATAGATAGAGATAGGTAGGTAGGTAGATTGATAGATACAGATAGGTAGGTAGGTAGATAGATAGATACAGATAGGTAGGTAGGTAGATAGATAGATACAGATATGTAGGTAGGTAGGTAGGTAGATAGATACAGATAGGTAGGTAGGTAGATAGATAGAGATAGATAGGTAGGTAGATTGATAGAGACAGATAGGTAGGTAGGTAGATAGATAGATACAGATAGGTAGGTAGATAGATAGATAAAGATAGGTAGGTAGGTAAATAGATAGATAGAGATAGGTAGGTAGGTAGGTAGATAGATCGAGATAGGTAGGTAGGTAGGTAGGTATATAGATAGAGATAGGTAGGTAGGTAGATTGATAGAGACAGATAGGTAGGTAGGTAGATAGATAGATAGATAGATAGAAATAGGTAGGTAGGTAGGTAGGTAGGTAGGTAGAGATAGTTAGGTAGGTAGATAGATAGAAAGAGATAGTTAGGTAGGTAGGTAGATAGATACAGATAGGTAGGTAGGTAGATAGATAGATAGAGATAGGTAGGTAGGTAGATTGATAGATACAGATAGGTAGGTAGGTAGATAGATAGATACAGATAGGTAGGTAGGTAGGTAGATAGATAGATACAGAAATGTAGGTAGGTAGCTAGATAGATAGAGATAGGTAGGTAGGTAGGTAGATAGATAGAGATAGGTAGGTAGGTAGGTAGGTAGAGATAGTTATTTAGGTAGGTAGATAGAAAGAGATAGTTAGGTAGGTAGGTAGATAGATACAGATAGGTAGGTAGGTAGATAGATAGAGATAGGTAGGTAGGTAGATTGATAGATACAGATAGGTAGGTAGGTAGGTAGATACATAGAGATAGGTAGGTAGGTAGATAGATAGATAGAGATAGGTAGGTAGGTAGATAGATAGATAGAGATAGGTAGGTAGGTAGATTGATAGATACAGATAGGTAGGTAGGTAGATAGATAGATACACATAGATAGGTAGGTAGATAGATAGATAGAGATAGGTAGGTAGGTAGATAGATAGATAGACATAGGTAGGTAGGTAGATTGATAGATACAGATAGGTAGGTAGGTAGATAGATAGATACAGATAGGTAGGTAGGTAGATAGATAGATAGAGATAGGTAGGTAGGTAGATTGATAGATACAGATTGGTAGGTAGGTAGATAGATAGATACAGATAGGTAGGTAGGTAGGTAGATAGATAGATACAGATATGTAGGTAGGTAGATAGATAGAGATAGGTAGGTAGATAGATAGAGATAGGTAGGTAGGTAGGTAGGTAGAGATAGTTAGGTAGGTAGGTAGATAGATAGATAGCGATAGGTAGGTAGGTAGATAGATAGATACACATAGATAGGTAGGTAGATAGATAGATAGAGATAGGTAGGTAGGTAGATAGATAGATAGACATAGGTAGGTAGGTAGATTGATAGATACAGATAGGATGGTAGGTAGATAGATAGATACAGATAGATAGGTAGGTAGATAGATAGATAGAGATAGGTAGGTAGGTAGATAGATAGATAGAGATAGGTAGGTAGGTAGATTGATAGATACATAGGTAGGTAGGTAGATAGATAAATACAGATAGGTAGGTAGGTAGGTAGGTAGATAGAGATAGGTAGGTAGGTAGATAGATAGATAGAGATAGGTAGGTAGGTAGATTGATAGATACAGATAGGTAGGTAGGTAGATAGATAGATAGAGATAGGTAGGCAGATAGATAGATAGAGATAAGTAGGTAGGTAGATTGATAGATACAGATAGGTAGGTACGTAGATAGATAGATAGAGATAGGTAGGTAGGTAGATAGATAGATAGAGATAGGTAGGTAGGTATATAGATAGATCGATAGAGATAGGTAGGTAGGTAGATAGATAGATAGAGATAGGTAGGTAGGTAGATTGATAGATACAGATAGGTAGGTAGGTAGATAGATAGATACAGATAGGTAGGTAGGTAGATAGATAGAGATAGATAGGTAGGTAGATTGATAGAGACAGATAGGTAGGTAGGTAGATAGATAGATAGAGATAAGTAGGTAGGTAAATTGATAGATACAGATAGGTAGGTAGGTAGATAGATAGATACAGATAGGTAGGTAAATAGATAGATACAGATAGGTAGGTAGGTAAATAGATAGATAGAGATAGGTAGGTAGGTAGGTAGATAGATAGAGATAGGTAGGTAGGTAGGTAGGTAGGTAGATAGAGATAGGTAGGTAGGTAGATTGATAGAGACAGATAGGTAGGTAGATAGATAGATAGATAGAGATAGGTAGGTAGGCAGGTAGGTAGAGATAGTTAGGTAGGTAGGTAGATAGAAAGAGATAGTTAGGTAGGTAGGTAGGTAGATACAGATAGGTAGGTAGGTAGATAGATAGATAGAGATAGGTAGGTAGGTAGATTGATAGATACAGATAGGTAGGTAGGTAGATAGATAGATACAGATAGGTAGGTAGGTAGGTAGATAGATAGATACAGATATGTAGGTAGGTAGATAGATAGATAGAGATAGGTAGGTAGGTAGGTAGATAGATAGAGATAGGTAGGTAGGTAGGAAGGTAGAGATAGTTAGGTAGGTAGGTAGATAGAAAGAGATAGTTAGGTAGGTAGATAGATAGATACAGATAGGTAGGTAGGTAGATAGATAGATAGATAGAGATAGGTAGGTAGGTAGATTGATAGATAAAGATAGGTAGGTAGGTAGGTAGATACATAGAGATAGGTAGGTAGGTAGATAGATAGATAGAGATAGGTAGGTAGGTAGATAGATAGATAGAGATAGGTAGGTAGGTAGATTGATAGATACAGATAGGTAGGTAGGTAGATAGATAGATACACATAGATAGGTAGGTAGATAGATAGATAGAGATAGGTAGGTAGGTAGATAGATAGATAGACATAGGTAGGTAGGTAGATTGATAGATACAGATAGGTAGGTAGGTAGATAGATAGATACAGATAGGTAGGTAGGTAGATAGATAGATAGAGATAGGTAGGTAGGTAGATTGATAGATACAGATAGGTAGGTAGGTAGATAGATAGATACAGATAGGTAGGTAAGTAGATAGATAGATACAGATAGGTAGGTAGGTAGATAGATAGATAGAGATAGGTAGGTAGGTAGGTAGATAGATAGAGATAGGTAGGTAGGTAGGTAGGTAGAGATAGTTAGGTAGGTAGGTAGATAGAAAGAGATAGGTAGGTACGTAGATAGATACAGATAGGTAGGTAGGTAGATAGATAGATACAGATAGGTAGGTAGATAGATAGATAGATAGAGATAGGTAGGTAGGTAGATAGATAAATACAGATAGGTAGGTACGTAGATAGATGGAGATAGGTAGGTAGATTGATAGATACAGGTAGGTAGGTAGGTAGATAGATAGATACAGATAGGTAGGTAGGTAGGTAGATAGATAGATACAGATATGTAGGTAGGTAGATAGATAGATAGAGATAGGTAGGTAGGTAGGTAGATAGATAGAGATAGGTAGATAGGTAGGTAGGTAGAGATAGTTAGGTAGGTAGATAGAAAGAGATAGTTAGGTAGGTAGGTAGATAGATACAGATAGGTAGGTAGGTAGATAGATAGATAGAGATAGGTAGGTAGGTAGATTGATAGATACAGATAGGTAGGTAGGTAGGTAGATACATAGAGATAGGTAGGTAGGTAGATAGATAGATAGAGATAGGTAGGTAGGTAGATAGATAGATAGAGATAGGTAGGTAGGTAGATTGATAGATACAGATAGGTAGGTAGGTAGATAGATAGATACAGATAGATAGGTAGGTAGATAGATAGATAGAGATAGGTAGGTAGGTAGATAGATAGATAGACATAGGTAGGTAGGTAGATTGATAGATACAGATAGGTAGGTAGGTAGATAGATAGATATAGATAGGTAGGTAGGTAGATAGAGAGATAGAGATAGGTAGGTAGGTAGATTGATAGATACAGATAGGTAGGTAGGTAGATAGATAGATATAGATAGGTAGGTAGGTAGGTAGATAGATAGATACAGATATGTAGGTAGGTAGATAGATAGATAGAGATAGGTAGGTAGGTAGGTAGATAGATAGAGATAGGTAGGTAGGTAGGTAGGTAGAGATAGTTAGGTAGGTAGGTAGATAGAAAGAGATAGTTAGGTAGGTAGGTAGATAGATACAGATAGGTAGGTAGGTAGATAGATAGATAGAGATAGGTAGGTAGGTAGATTGATAGATACAGATAGGTAGGTAGGTAGGTAGATACATAGAGATAGGTAGGTAGGTAGATAGATAGATAGAGATAGGTAGGTAGGTAGATAGATAGAGATAGGTAGGTAGGTAGGTAGGTAGAGATAGTTAGGTAGGTAGGTAGATAGAAAGAGATAGTTAGGTAGGTAGGTAGATAGATACAGATAGGTAGGTAGGTAGATAGATAGAGATAGGTAGGTAGGTAGATTGATAGATAGAGATAGGTAGGTAGGTAGGTAGGTAGGTAGATACATAGAGATAGGTAGGTAGGTAGATAGATAGATAGAGATAGGTAGGTAGGTAGATAGATAGATAGAGATAGGTAGGTAGGTAGATTGATAGATACAGATAGGTAGGTAGGTAGATAGATAGATACAGATAGATAGGAAGGTAGATAGATAGATAGAGATAGGTAGGTAGGTAGATAGATAGATAGACATAGGTAGGTAGGTAGATTGATAGATACAGATAGGTAGGTAAGTAGATAGATAGATACAGATAGGTAGGTAGGTAGATAGACAGATAGAGATAGGTAGGTAGGTAGATTGATAGATACAGATAGGTAGGTAGGTAGATAGATAGATACAGATAGGTAGGTAGGTAGGTAGATAGATAGAGATAGGTAGGTAGGTAGGTAGGTAGGTAGAGATAGTTAGGTAGGTAGGTAGATAGAAAGAGATAGTTAGGTAGGTAGGTAGATAGATACAGATAGGTAGGTAGGTAGATAGATAGATAGAGATAGGTAGGTAGGTAGATTGATAGATACAGATAGGTAGGTAGGTAGGTAGATACATAGAGATAGGTAGGTAGGTAGATAGATAGAGATAGGTAGGTAGGTAGATAGATAGAGATAGGTAGGTAGGTAGATTGATAGATACAGATAGGTAGGTAGGTAGATAGATACAGATAGATAGGTAGGTAGATAGATAGATAGAGATAGGTAGGTAGGTAGATAGATAGATAGACATAGGTAGGTAGGTAGATTGATAGATACAGATAGGTAGGTAGGTAGATAGATAGATACAGATAGGTAGGTAGATAGATAGAGATAGGTAGGTAGGTAGATAGATAAATACAGATAGGTAGGTAGGTAGATAGATACAGATAGATAGGTAGGTAGATAGATAGATAGAGATAGGTAGGTAGGTAGGCAGGTAGAGATAGTTAGGTAGGTAGGTAGATAGAAAGAGATAGTTAGGTAGGTAGGTAGATAGATACAGATAGGTAGGTAGGTAGATAGATAGATAGAGATAGGTAGGTAGGTAGATTGATAGATACAGATAGGTAGGTAGGTAGATAGATAGATACAGATAGGTAGGTAGGTAGGTAGATAGATAGATAGATACAGATATGTAGGTAGGTAGATAGATAGATAGAGATAGGTAGGTAGGTAGGTAGATAGATAGAGATAGGTAGGTAGGTAGGAAGGTAGAGATAGTTAGGTAGGTAGGTAGATAGAAAGAGATAGTTAGGTAGGTACGTAGATAGATACAGATAGGTAGGTAGGTAGATAGATAGATAGAGATAGGTAGGTAGGTAGATTGATAGATACAGATAGGTAGGTAGGTAGGTAGATACATAGAGATAGGTAGGTAGGTATATAGATAGATAGAGATAGGTAGGTAGGTAGATAGATAGATAGAGATAGGTAGGTAGGTAGATTGATAGATACAGATAGGTAGGTAGGTAGATAGATAGATACACATAGATAGGTAGGTAGATAGATAGATAGAGATAGGTAGGTAGGTAGATAGATAGATAGACATAAGTAGGTAGGTAGATTGATAGATACAGATAGGTAGGTAGGTAGATAGATAGATACAGATAGGTAGGTAGGTAGATAGATAGATAGAGATAGGTAGGTAGGTAGATTGATAGATACAGATAGGTAGGTAGGTAGATAGATAGATACAGATAGGTAGGTAAGTAGATAGATAGATACAGATAGGTAGGTAGGTAGATAGATAGATAGATAGAGATAGGTAGGTAGGTAGGTAGATAGATAGAGATAGGTAGGTAGGTAGGTAGGTAGAGATAGTTAGGTAGGTAGGTAGATAAAAAGAGATAGTTAGGTAGGTAGGTAGATAGATACAGATAGGTAGGTAGGTAGATAGATAGATAGAGATAGGTAGGTAGGTAGATTGATAGATACAGATAGGTAGGTAGGTAGGTAGATACATAGAGATAGGTAGGTAGGTAGATAGATAGATAGATAGAGATAGGTAGGTAGGTAGATTGATAGATACAGATAGATAGGTAGGTAGATAGATAGATACAGATAGATAGGTAGGTAGATAGATAGATAGAGATAGGTAGGTAGGTAGATAGATAGATAGACATAGGTAGGTAGGTAGATTGATAGATACAGATAGGTAGGTAGGTAGATAGATAGATACAGATAGGTAGGTAGATAGATAGATAGATAGAGATAGGTAGGTAGGTAGATAGATAAATACAGATAGGTAGGTAGGTAGATAGATGGAGATAGGTAGGTAGATAGATAGATAGATAGAGATAGGTAGGTAGGTAGATTGATAGATACAGATAGGTAGGTAGGTAGATAGATAGATACAGATAGGTAGGTAGGTAGATAGATAAATACAGATAGGTAGGTAGATAGATAGATAGATAGATAGAGATAGGTAGGTAGGTAGATAGATAAATACAGATAGGTAGGTAGGTAGATAGATACAGATAGATAGGTAGGTAGATAGATAGATAGAGATAGGTAGGTAGGTAGGTAGGTAGAGATAGTTAGGTAGGTAGGTAGATAGAAAGAGATAGTTAGGTAGGTAGGTAGATAGATACAGATAGGTAGGTAGGTAGATAGATAGATAGAGATAGGTAGGTAGGTAGATTGATAGATACAGATAGGTAGGTAGGTAGATAGATAGATACAGATAGGTAGGTAGGTAGGTAGATAGATAGATACAGATATGTAGGTAGGTAGATAGATAGATAGAGATAGGTAGGTAGGTAGGTAGATAGATAGAGATAGGTAGGTAGGTAGGAAGGTAGAGATAGTTAGGTAGGTAGGTAGATAGAAAGAGATAGTTAGGTAGGTAGGTAGATAGATACAGATAGGTAGGTAGGTAGATAGATAGATAGAGATAGGTAGGTAGGTAGATTGATAGATACAGATAGGTAGGTAGTTAGGTAGATACATAGAGATAGGTAGGTAGGTAGATAGATAGATAGAGATAGGTAGGTAGGTAGATAGATAGATAGAGATAGGTAGGTAGGTAGATTGATAGATACAGATAGGTAGGTAGGTAGATAGATAGATACACATAGATAGGTAGGTAGATAGATAGATAGAGATAGGTAGGTAGGTAGATAGATAGATAGACATAAGTAGGTAGGTAGATTGATAGATACAGATAGGTAGGTATGTAGATAGATAGATACAGATAGGTAGGTAGGTAGATAGATAGATAGAGATAGGTAGGTAGGTAGATTGATAGATACAGATAGGTAGGTAGGTAGATAGATAGATACAGATAGGTAGGTAAGTAGATAGATAGATACAGATAGGTAGGTAGGTAGATAGATAGATAGATAGAGATAGGTAGGTAGGTAGGTAGATAGATAGAGATAGGTAGGTAGGTAGGTAGGTAGGTAGAGATAGTTAGGTAGGTAGGTAGATAGAAAGAGATAGTTAGGTAGGTAGGTAGATAGATACAGATAGGTAGATAGGTAGATAGATAGATAGAGATAGGTAGGTAGGTAGATTGATAGATACAGATAGGTAGGTAGGTAGATACATAGAGATAGGTAGGTAGGTAGATAGATAGATAGAGATAGGTAGGTAGGTAGATTGATAGATACAGATAGATAGGTAGGTAGATAGATAGATACAGATAGATAGGTAGGTAGATAGATAGATAGAGATAGGTAGGTAGGTAGATTGATAGATACAGATAGGTAGGTAGGTAGATAGATAGATACAGATAGGTAGGTAGATAGATAGATAGATAGAGATAGGTAGGTAGGTAGATAGATAAATACAGATAGGTAGGTAGGTAGATAGATGGAGATAGGTAGGTAGATAGATAGATAGATAGAGATAGGTAGGTAGGTAGATTGATAGATACAGATAGGTAGGTAGGTAGATAGATAGATACAGATAGGTAGGTAGGTAGATAGATAAATACAGATAGGTAGGTAGATAGATAGATAGATAGAGATAGGTAGGTAGGTAGATAGATAAATACAGATAGGTAGGTAGGTAGATAGATACAGATAGATAGGTAGGTAGATAGATAGATAGAGATAGGTAGGTAGGTAGGTAGGTAGAGATAGTTAGGTAGGTAGGTAGATAGAAAGAGATAGTTAGGTAGGTAGGTAGATAGATACAGATAGGTAGGTAGGTAGATAGATAGATAGAGATAGGTAGGTAGGTAGATTGATAGATACAGATAGGTAGGTAGGTAGATAGATAGATACAGATAGGTAGGTAGGTAGGTAGATAGATAGATACAGATATGTAGGTAGGTAGATAGATAGATAGAGATAGGTAGGTAGGTAGGTAGATAGATAGAGATAGGTAGGTAGGTAGGAAGGTAGAGATAGTTAGGTAGGTAGGTAGATAGAAAGAGATAGTTAGGTAGGAAGGTAGATAGATACAGGTAGGTAGGTAGGTAGATAGATAGATAGAGATAGGTAGGTAGGTAGATTGATAGATACAGATAGGTAGGTAGGTAGATAGATAGATACACATAGATAGGTAGGTAGATAGATAGATAGAGATAGGTAGGTAGGTAGATAGATAGATAGACATAGGTAGGTAGGTAGATTGATAGATACAGATAGGTAGGTAGGTAGATAGATAGATACAGATAGGTAGGTAGGTAGATAGATAGATAGAGATAGGTAGGTAGGTAGATTGATAGATACAGATAGGTAGGTAGGTAGATAGATAGATACAGATAGGTAGGTAAGTAGATAGATAGATACAGATAGGTAGGTAGGTAGATAGATAGATAGAGATAGGTAGGTAGGTAGGTAGATAGATAGAGATAGGTAGGTAGGTAGGTAGGTAGAGATAGTTAGGTAGGTAGGTAGATAGAAAGAGATAGGTAGGTAGGTAGATAGATACAGATAGGTAGGTAGGTAGATAGATAGATAGATAGAGATAGGTAGGTAGGTAGATTGATAGATACAGATAGATAGGTAGGTAGGTAGATACATAGAGATAGGTAGGTAGGTAGATAGATAGATAGAGATAGGTAGGTAGGTAGATTGATAGATACAGATAGGTAGGTAGGTAGATAGATAGATACAGATAGATAGGTAGGTAGATAGATAGATAGAGATAGGTAGGTAGGTAGATAGATAGATAGACATAGGTAGGTAGGTAGATTGATAGATACAGATAGGTAGGTAGGTAGATAGATAGATACAGATAGGTAGGTAGATAGATAGATAGATAGAGATAGGTAGGTAGGTAGATAGATAAATACAGATAGGTAGGTAGGTAGATAGATGGAGATAGGTAGGTAGATAGATAGATAGATAGAGATAGGTAGGTAGGTAGATTGATAGATACAGATAGGTAGGTAGGTAGATAGATAGATACATATAGGTAGGTAGGTAGATAGATAAATACAGATAGGTAGGTAGGTAGGTAGATAGATAGAGATAGGTAGGTAGATTGATAGAGACAGATAGGTAGGTAGGTAGATATATAGATAGAGATAGGTAGGTAGGTAGATAGATACAGATAGGTAGGTAGGTAGATAGATAGATAGAGATAGGTAGGTAGGTAGATTGATAGATACAGATAGGTAGGTAGGTAGATAGATAGATACAGATAGGTAGGTAAGTAGATAGATAGATACAGATAGGTAGGTAGGTAGATAGATAGATAGGGATAGGTAGGTAGGTAGGTAGATAGATAGAGATAGGTAGGTAGGTAGGTAGGTAGGTAGAGATAGTTAGGTAGGTAGGTAGATAGAAAGAGATAGGTAGGTAGGTAGATAGATACAGATAGGTAGGTAGGTAGATAGATAGATAGAGATAGGTAGGTAGGTAGATTGATAGATACAGATAGATAGGTAGGTAGGTAGATACATAGAGATAGGTAGGTAGGTAGATAGATAGATAGAGATAGGTAGGTAGGTAGATTGATAGATAGAGATAGGTAGGCAGGTAGATAGATAGATAGAGATAAGTAGGTAGGTAGATAGATAGATAGAGATAGGTAGGTAGGTAGATAGATAGATAGAGATAGGTAGGTAGGTAGATAGATAGAGTTAGGTAGGTAGGTAGGGAGATAGATAGCTACAGGTAGGTATGTAGGTAGATAGATAGATACAGATAGGTAGGTAGGTAGATAGATAGATACAGATATGTAGGTAAGTAGATAGATAGATAGAGATAGGTAGGTAGGTAGGTAGATAGATACAGATAGGTAGGTAGGTAGATAGATAGATAGAGATAGGTAGGTAGGTAGATTGATAGATACAGGTAGGTAGGTAGGTAGATAGATAGATACAGATAGGTAGGTGGGTAGGTAGATAGATAGATACAGATATGTAGGTAGGTAGATAGATAGATAGAGATAGGTAGGTAGGTAGGTATATAGATAGAGATAGGTAGATAGGTAGGTAGGTAGAGATAGTTAGGTAGGTAGATAGAAAGAGATAGTTAGGTAGGTAGGTAGATAGATAGATAGAGATAGGTAGGTAGGTAGATTGATAGATACAGATAGGTAGGTAGGTAGGTAGATACATAGAGATAGGTAGGTAGGTAGATAGATAGATAGAGATAGGTAGGTAGGTAGATAGATAGATAGAGATAGGTAGGTAGGTAGATTGATAGATACAGATAGGTAGGTAGGTAGATAGATAGATACAGTTAGATAGGTAGGTAGATAGATAGATAGAGATAGGTAGGTAGGTAGATAGATAGATAGACATAGGTAGGTAGGTAGATTGATAGATACAGATAGGTAGGTAGGTAGATAGATAGATACAGATAGGTAGTTAGGTAGATAGAGAGATAGAGATAGGTAGGTAGGTAGATTGATAGATACAGATAGGTAGGTAGGTAGATAGATAGATATAGATAGGTAGGTAGGTAGGTAGATAGATAGATACAGATATGTAGGTAGGTAGATAGATAGATAGAGATAGGTAGGTAGATAGGTAGATAGATAGAGATAGGTAGGTAGGTAGGTAGGTAGAGATAGTTAGGTAGGTAGGTAGATAGAAAGAGATAGTTAGGTAGGTAGGTAGATAGATACAGATAGGTAGGTAGGTAGATAGATAGATAGATAGAGATAGGTAGGTAGGTTGATTGATAGATACAGATAGGTAGGTAGGTAGGTAGATACATAGAGATAGGTAGGTAGGTAGATAGATAGATAGAGATAGGTAGGTAGGTAGATAGATAGAGATAGGTAGGTAGGTAGGTAGGTAGAGATAGTTAGGTAGGTAGGTAGATAGAAAGAGATAGTTAGGTAGGTAGGTAGATAGATACAGATAGGTAGGTAGGTAGATAGATAGATAGAGATAGGTAGGTAGGTAGATTGATAGATAGAGATAGGTAGGTAGGTAGGTAGGTAGGTAGATACATAGAGATAGGTAGGTAGGTAGATAGATAGATAGAGATAGGTAGGTAGGTAGATAGATAGATAGAGATAGGTAGGTAGGTAGATTGATAGATACAGATAGGTAGGTAGGTAGATAGATAGATACAGATAGATAGGTAGGTAGATAGATAGATAGAGATAGGTAGGTAGGTAGATAGATAGATAGACATAGGTAGGTAGGTAGATTGATAGATACATATAGGTAGGTAAGTAGATAGATAGATACAGATAGGTAGGTAGGTAGATAGATAGATAGAGATAGGTAGGTAGGTAGATTGATAGATACAGATAGGTAGGTAGGTAGATAGATAGATACAGATAGGTAGGTAGGTAGGTAGATAGATAGATACAGATATGTAGGTAGGTAGATAGATAGATAGAGATAGGTAGGTAGGTAGGTAGATAGATAGAGATAGGTAGGTAGGTAGGTAGGTAGAGATAGTTAGGTAGGTAGGTAGATAGAAAGAGATAGTTAGGTAGGTAGGTAGATAGATACAGATAGGTAGGTAGGTAGATAGATAGATAGAGATAGGTAGGTAGGTAGAGTGATAGATACAGATAGGTAGGTAGGTAGGTAGATACATAGAGATAGGTAGGTAGGTAGATAGATAGAGATAGGTAGGTAGGTAGATAGATAGAGATAGGTAGGTAGGTAGATTGATAGATACAGATAGGTAGGTAGGTAGATAGATACAGATAGATAGGTAGGTAGATAGATAGATAGAGATAGGTAGGTAGGTAGATAGATAGATAGACATAGGTAGGTAGGTAGATTGATAGATACAGATAGGTAGGTAGGTAGATAGATAGAGTTAGGTAGGTAGGTAGGGAGATAGATAGCTACAGGTAGGTATGTAGGTAGATAGATAAATACAGATAGGTAGGTAGGTAGATAGATACAGATAGATAGGTAGGTAGATAGATAGATAGAGATAGGTAGGTAGGTAGATAGATAGATAGACATAGGTAGGTAGGTAGATTGATAGATACAGATAGGTAGGTAGGTAGATAGAAAGATACAGATAGGTAGGTAGGTAGATAGATAATACAGATAGGTAGGTAGGTAGATAGATAGATAGAGATAGGTAGGTAGATTGATAGAGACAGATAGGTAGGTAGGTAGATTTATAGATACAGATAGGTAGGTAGGTAGATAGATAGATAGAGATAGGTAGGTAGGTAGATTGATAGATAGAGATAGGTAGGCAGGTAGATAGATAGATATTGATAAGTAGGTAGGTAGATTGATAGATACAGATAGGTAGGTAGGTAGATAGATAGATAGAGATAGGTAGGTAGGTAGATAGATAGATAGAGATAGGTAGGTAGGTAGATAGATAGAGTTAGGTAGGTAGGTAGGGAGATAGATAGCTACAGGTAGGTATGTAGGTAGATAGATAAATACAGATAGGTAGGTAGGTAGATAGATAGATAGAGATAGGTAGGTAGATTGATAGAGACAGATAGGTAGGTAGGTAGATATATAGATAGAGATAGATAGATAGGTAGATTGATAGATACAGATAGGTAGGTAAGTAGATAGATAGATACAGATAGGTAGGTAGGTAGATAGAGAGATAGAGATAGGTAGGTAGGTAGATTGATAGATACAGATAGGTAGGTAGGTAGATAGATAGATACAGATAGGTAGGTAGGTAGGTAGATAGATAGATACAGATATGTAGGTAGGTAGATAGATAGAGATAGGTAGGTAGGTAGGTAGATAGATAGAGATAGGTAGGTAGGTAGATAGATAGATAGAGATAGGTAGGTAGGTAGATTGATAGATACAGATAGGTAGGTAGGTAGATAGATAGAAACAGATAGATAGGTAGGTAGATAGATAGATACAGATAGGTAGGTAGGTAGATAGATAGATAGACATAGGTAGGTAGGTAGATTGATAGATACAGATAGGTAGGTAGGTAGATAGATAGATACAGATAGGTAGGTAGGTAGATAGAGAGATAGAGATAGGTAGGTAGGTAGATTGATAGATACAGATAGGTAGGTAGGTAGATAGATAGATACAGATAGGTAGGTAGGTAGGTAGATAGATAGATACAGATATGTAGGTAGGTAGATAGATAGAGATAGGTAGGTAGGTAGGTAGATAGATAGAGATAGGTAGGTAGGTAGGTAGAGAAAGTTAGTTAGGTAGGTAGATAGAAAGAGATAGTTAGGTAGGTAGGTAGATAGATACAGATAGGTAGGTAGGTAGATAGATAGATAGAGATAGGTAGGTAGGTAGATTGATAGATACAGATAGGTAGGTAGGTAGGTAGATACATAGAGATAGGTAGGTAGGTAGATAGATAGATAGAGATAGGTAGGTAAGTAGATAGATAGATAGAGATAGGTAGGTAGGTAGATTGATAGATACAGATAGGTAGGTAGGTAGATAGATAGATACAGATAGATAGGTAGGTAGATAGATAGAGATAGGTAGGTAGGTAGATAGATAGATAGATAGACATAGGTAGGTAGGTAGATTGATAGATACAGATAGGTAGGTATGTAGATAGATAGATACAGATAGGTAGGTAGGTAGATAGATAGATAGAGATAGGTAGGTAGGTAGATTGATAGATACAGATAGGTAGGTAGGTAGATAGATAGATACAGATAGGTAGGTAGGTAGGTAGATAGATAGATACAGATATGTAGGTAGGTAGATAGATAGATAGAGATAGGTAGGTAGGTAGGTAGATAGATAGAGATAGGTAGGTAGGTAGGTAGGTAGAGATAGTTAGGTAGGTAGGTAGATAGAAAGAGATAGTTAGGTAGGTAGGTAGATAGATACAGATAGGTAGGTAGGTAGATAGATAGATAGAGATAGGTAGGTAGGTAGATTGATAGATACAGATAGGTAGGTAGGTAGGTAGATACATAGAGATAGGTTGGTAGGTAGATAGATAGAGATAGGTAGGTAGGTAGATAGATAGAGATAGGTAGGTAGGTAGATTGATAGATACAGATAGGTAGGTAGGTAGATAGATACAGATAGATAGGTAGGTAGATAGATAGATAGAGATAGGTAGGTAGGTAGATAGATAGATAGACATAGGTAGGTAGGTAGATTGATAGATACAGATAGGTAGGTAGGTAGATAGATAGATACAGATAGGTAGGTAGATAGATAGATAGATAGAGATAGGTAGGTAGGTAGATAGATAGAGATAGGTAGGTAGGTAGATAGATAGATAGATAGAGATAGGTAGGTAGGTAGATTGATAGATACAGATAGGTAGGTAGGTAGATAGATAGATAGAGATAGGTAGGTAGGTAGATAGATAGAGTTAGGTAGGTAGGTAGGGAGATAGATAGCTACAGGTAGGTATGTAGGTAGATAGATAAATACAGATAGGTAGGTAGGTAGATAGATAGATAGAGATAGGTAGGTAGATTGATAGAGACAGATAGGTAGGTAGGTAGATATATAGATAGAGATAGGTAGATAGGTAGATTGATAGATACAGATAGGTAGGTAAGTAGATAGATAGATAGAGATAGGTAGGTAGGTAGGTAGATAGATACAGATAGGTAGGTAGGTAGATAGAGAGATAGAGATAGGTAGGTAGGTAGATTGATAGATACAGATAGGTAGGTAGGTAGATAGATAGATACAGATAGGTAGGTAGGTAGGTAGATAGATAGATACAGATATGTAGGTAGGTAGATAGATAGAGATAGGTAGGTAGGTAGGTAGATAGATAGAGATAGGTAGGTAGGTAGGTAGAGAAAGTTAGTTAGGTAGGTAGATAGAAAGAGATAGTTAGGTAGGTAGGTAGATAGATACAGATAGGTAGGTAGGTAGATAGATAGATAGAGATAGGTAGGTAGGTAGATTGATAGATACAGATAGGTAGGTAGGTAGGTAGATACATAGAGATAGGTAGGTAGGTAGATAGATAGATAGAGATAGGTAGGTAAGTAGATAGATAGATAGAGATAGGTAGGTAGGTAGATTGATAGATACAGATAGGTAGGTAGGTAGATAGATAGATACAGATAGATAGGTAGGTAGATAGATAGAGATAGGTAGGTAGGTAGATAGATAGATAGATAGACATAGGTAGGTAGGTAGATTGATAGATACAGATAGGTAGGTATGTAGATAGATAGATACAGATAGGTAGGTAGGTAGATAGATAGATAGAGATAGGTAGGTAGGTAGATTGATAGATACAGATAGGTAGGTAGGTAGATAGATAGATACAGATAGGTAGGTAGGTAGGTAGATAGATAGATACAGATATGTAGGTAGGTAGATAGATAGATAGAGATAGGTAGGTAGGTAGGTAGATAGATAGAGATAGGTAGGTAGGTAGGTAGGTAGAGATAGTTAGGTAGGTAGGTAGATAGAAAGAGATAGGTAGGTAGGTAGGTAGATAGATAGAGATAGGTAGGTAGGTAGATAGATAGATAGAGATAGGTAGGTAGGTAGATTGATAGATACAGATAGGTAGGTAAGTAGATAGATAGATACAGATAGGTAGGTAGGTAGATAGATAGATAGAGATAGGTAGGTAGGTAGATTGATAGATACAGATAGGTAGGTAGGTAGATAGATAGATACAGATAGGTAGGTAGGTAGGTAGATAGATAGATACAGATATGTAGGTAGGTAGATAGATAGATAGAGATAGGTAGGTAGGTAGGTAGATAGATAGAGATAGGTAGGTAGGTAGGTAGGTAGGTAGAGATAGTTAGGTAGGTAGGTAGATAGAAAGAGATAGTTAGGTAGGTAGGTAGATAGATACAGATAGGTAGGTAGGTAGATAGATAGATAGAGATAGGTAGGTAGGTAGATTGATAGATACAGATAGGTAGGTAGGTAGATACATAGAGATAGGTAGGTAGGTAGATAGATAGAGATAGGTAGGTAGGTAGATAGATAGAGATAGGTAGGTAGGTAGATTGATAGATACAGATAGGTAGGTAGGTAGATAGATACAAATAGATAGGTAGGTAGATAGATAGATAGAGAAAGGTAGGTAGGTAGATAGATAGATAGACATAGGTAGGTAGGTAGATTGATAGATACAGATAGGTAGGTAGGTAGATAGATAGATACAGATAGGTAGGTAGATAGATAGATAGAGATAGGTAGGTAGGTAGATAGATAAATACAGATAGGTAGGTAGGTAGATAGATACAGATAGATAGGTAGGTAGATAGATAGATAGAGATAGATAGGTAGGTAGATAGATAGATAGACATAGGTAGGTAGGTAGATTGATAGATACAGATAGGTAGGTAGGTAGATAGATAGATACAGATAGGTAGGTAGGTAGATAGATAATACAGATAGGTAGGTAGGTAGATAGATAGATAGAGATAGGTAGGTAGATTGATAGAGACAGATAGGTAGGTAGGTAGATATATAGATAGAGATAGGTAGGTAGGTAGATTTATAGATACAGATAGGTAGGTAGGTAGATAGATAGATAGAGATAGGTAGGTAGGTAGATTGATAGATAGAGATAGGTAGGCAGGTAGATAGATAGATATTGATAAGTAGGTAGGTAGATTGATAGATACAGATAGGTAGGTAGGTAGATAGATAGATAGAGATAGGTAGGTAGGTAGATAGATAGATAGAGATAGGTAGGTAGGTAGATAGATAGAGTTAGGTAGGTAGGTAGGGAGATAGATAGCTACAGGTAGGTATGTAGGTAGATAGATAAATACAGATAGGTAGGTAGGTAGATAGATAGATAGAGATAGGTAGGTAGATTGATAGAGACAGATAGGTAGGTAGGTAGATATATAGATAGAGATAGGTAGATAGGTAGATTGATAGATACAGATAGGTAGGTAAGTAGATAGATAGATAGAGATAGGTAGGTAGGTAGATAGATAGATAGAGATAGGTAGGTAGGTAGATTGATAGATACAGATAGGTAGGTAGGTAGATAGATAGATACAGATAGATAGGTAGGTAGATAGATAGATACAGATAGGTAGGTAGGTAGATAGATAGATAGACATAGGTAGGTAGGTAGATTGATAGATACAGATAGGTAGGTAGGTAGATAGATAGATACAGATAGGTAGGTAGGTAGATAGAGAGATAGAGATAGGTAGGTAGGTAGATTGATAGATACAGATAGGTAGGTAGGTAGATAGATAGATACAGATAGGTAGGTAGGTAGGTAGATAGATAGATACAGATATGTAGGTAGGTAGACAGATAGAGATAGGTAGGTAGGTAGGTAGATAGATAGAGATAGGTAGGTAGGTAGGTAGGTAGAGATAGTTAGGTAGGTAGGTAGATAGAAAGAGATAGTTAGGTAGGTAGGTAGATAGATACAGATAGGTAGGTAGGTAGATATATAGATAGAGATAGGTAGATAGGTAGATTGATAGGTACAGATAGGTAGGTAAGTAGATAGATAGATAGAGATAGGTAGGTAGGTAGATAGATAGAGATAGGTAGGTAGGTAGATAGATAGATAGAGATAGGTAGGTAGGTAGATTGATAGATACAGATAGGTAGGTAGGTAGATAGATAGATACAGATAGATAGGTAGGTAGATAGATAGATACAGATAGGTAGGTAGGTAGATAGATAGATAGACATAGGTAGGTAGGTAGATTGATAGATACACATAGGTAGGTAGGTAGATAGATAGATACAGATAGGTAGGTAGGTAGATAGAGAGATAGAGATAGGTAGGTAGGTAGATTGATAGATACAGATAGGTAGGTAGGTAGATAGATAGATAAAGATAGGTAGGTAGGTAGGTAGATAGATAGATACAGATATGTAGGTAGGTAGATAGATAGATAGAGATAGGTAGGTAGGTAGGTAGATAGATAGAGATAGGTAGGTAGGTAGGTAGGTAGAGATAGTTAGGTAGGTAGGTAGATAGAAAGAGATAGTTAGGTAGGTAGGTAGATAGATACAGGTAGGTAGGTAGGTAGATAGATAGATACAGATAGGTAGGTAGGTAGATTGATAGATACAGATAGGTAGGTAGGTAGGTAGATACATAGAGATAGGTAGGTAGGTAGATAGATAGATAGAGATAGGTAGGTAGGTAGATAGATAGAGATAGGTAGGTAGGTAGGTAGGTAAAGATAGTTAGGTAGGTAGGTAGATAGAAAGAGATAGTTAGGTAGGTAGGTAGATAGATACAGATAGGTAGGTAGGTAGATAGATAGATAGAGATAGGTAGGTAGGTAGATTGATAGATACAGATAGGTAGGTATGTAGGTAGGTAGATACATAGAGATAGGTAGGTAGGTAGATAGATAGATAGAGATAGGTAGGTAGGTAGATAGATAGATACAGATAGATAGGTAGGTAGATAGATAGATAGAGATAGGTAGGTAGGTAGATAGATAGATAGACATAGGTAGGTAGGTAGATTGATAGATACAGATAGGTAGGTAAGTAGATAGATAGATACAGATAGGTAGGTAGGTAGATAGATAGATAGATAGAGATAGGTAGGTAGGTAGATTGATAGAAACAGATAGGTAGGTAGGTAGATAGATAGATACAGATAGGTAGGTAGGTAGGTAGATAGATAGATACAGATATGTAGGTAGGTAGATAGATAGATAGAGATAGGTAGGTAGGTAGGTAGATAGATAGAGATAGGTAGGTAGGTAGGTAGGTAGAGATAGTTAGGTAGGTAGGTAGATAGAAAGAGATAGTTAGGTAGGTAGGTAGATAGATACAGATAGGTAGGTAGGTAGATAGATAGATAGAGATAGGTAGGTAGGTAGATTGATAGATACAGATAGGTAGGTAGGTAGGTAGATACATAGAGATAGGTAGGTAGGTAGATAGATAGATAGAGATAGGTAGGTAGGTAGATTGATAGATACAGATAGGTAGGTAGGTAGATAGATAGATACAGATAGATAGGTAGGTAGATAGATAGATAGAGATAGGTAGGTAGGTAGATAGATAGATAGACATAGGTAGGTAGGTAGATTGATAGATACAGATAGGTAGGTAGGTAGATAGATAGATACAGATAGGTAGGTAGATAGATAGATAGATAGAGATAGGTAGGTAGGTAGATAGATAAATACAGATAGGTAGGTAGGTAGATAGATAGATACAGATAGGTAGGTAGGTAGATAGATAAATACAGATAGGTAGGTAGGTAGATAGATAGATAGAGATAGGTAGGTAGATTGATAGAGACAGATAGGTAGGTAGGTAGATATATAGATAGAGATAAGTAGGTAGGTCGATTGATAGATACAGATAGGTAGGTAGATAGATAGATAGAGATAGGTAGGTAGGTAGATAGATAGAGTTAGGTAGGTAGGTAGGGAGATAGATAGCTACAGGTAGGTATGTAGGTAGATAGATAGATACAGATAGGTAGGTAGGTAGATAGATAGATACAGATATGTAGCTAAGTAGATAGATAGATAGAGATAGGTAGGTAGGTAGATAGATAGATACAGATAGGTAGGTAGGTAGATAGATAGATAGAGATAGGTAGGTAGGTAGATTGATAGATACAGGTAGGTAGGTAGGTAGGTAGATAGATAGATACAGATAGGTAGGTAGGTAGGTAGATAGATAGATACAGATATGTAGGTAGGTAGATAGATAGATAGAGATAGGTAGGTAGGTAGGTAGATAGATAGAGATAGGTAGATAGGTAGGTAGGTAGAGATAGTTAGGTAGGTAGATAGAAAGAGATAGTTAGGTAGGTAGGTAGATAGATACAGATAGGTAGGTAGGTAGATAGATAGATAGAGATAGGTAGGTAGGTAGATTGATAGATACAGATAGGTAGGTAGGTAGGTAGATACATAGAGATAGGTAGGTAGGTAGATAGATAGATAGAGATAGGTAGGTAGGTAGATAGATAGATAGATAGAGATAGGTAGGTAGGTAGATTGATAGATACAGATAGGTAGGTAGGTAGATAGATAGTTACAGATAGATAGGTAGGTAGATAGATAGATAGAGATAGGTAGGTAGGTAGATAGATAGATAGACATAGGTAGGTAGGTAGATTGATAGATACAGATAGGTAGGTAGGTAGATAGATAGATACAGATAGGTATGTAGGTAGATAGAGAGATAGAGATAGGTAGGTAGGTAGATTGATAGATACAGATAGGTAAGTAGGTAGATAGATAGATATAGATAGGTAGGTAGGTAGGTAGATAGATAGATACAGATATGTAGGTAGGTAGATAGATAGATAGAGATAGGTAGGTAGGTAGGTAGATAGATAGAGACAGGTAGGTAGGTAGGTAGGTAGAGATAGTTAGGTAGGTAGGTAGATAGAAAGAGATAGTTAGGTAGGTAGGTAGATAGATACAGATAGGTAGGTAGGTAGATAGATAGATAGAGATAGGTAGGTAGGTAGATTGATAGATACAGATAGGTAGGTAGGTAGATAGATAGATAGAGATAGGTAGGTAGGTAGATAGATAGATAGAGATAGGTAGGTAGGTAGATTGATAGATACAGATAGGTAGGTAGGTAGATAGATAGATACAGATAGATAGGTAGGTAGATAGATAGATAGAGATAGGTAGGTAGGTAGATAGATAGATAGACATAGGTAGGTAGGTAGATTGATAGATACAGATAGGTAGGTAAGTAGATAGATAGATACAGATAGGTAGGTAGGTAGATAGATAGATAGATAGAGATAGGTAGGTAGGTAGATTGATAGATACAGATAGGTAGGTAGGTAGATAGATAGATACAGATAGGTAGGTAGGTAGGTAGATAGATAGATACAGATATGTAGGTAGGTAGATAGATAGATAGAGATAGGTAGGTAGGTAGGTAGATAGATAGAGATAGGTAGGTAGGTAGGTAGGTAGGTAGGTAGAGATAGTTAGGTAGGTAGGTAGATAGAAAGAGATAGTTAGGTAGGTAGGTAGATAGATACAGATAGGTAGGTAGGTAGATAGATAGATAGAGATAGGTAGGTAGGTAGATTGATAGATACAGATAGGTAGGTAGGTAGGTAGATACATAGAGATAGGTAGGTAGGTAGATAGATAGATAGAGATAGGTAGGTAGGTAGATTGATAGATACAGATAGGTAGGTAGGTAGATAGATAGATACAGATAGATAGGTAGGTAGATAGATAGATAGAGATAGGTAGGTAGGTAGATAGATAGATAGACATAGGTAGGTAGGTAGATTGATAGATACAGATAGGTAGGTAGGTAGATAGATAGATACAGATAGGTAGGTAGATAGATAGATAGATAGAGATAGGTAGGTAGGTAGATAGATAAATACAGATAGGTAGGTAGGTAGATAGATAGATACAGATAGGTAGGTAGGTAGATAGATAAATACAGATAGGTAGGTAGGTAGATAGATAGATAGAGATAGGTAGGTAGATTGATAGAGACAGATAGGTAGGTAGGTAGATATATAGATAGAGATAGGTAGGTAGGTAGATAGATAGATAGAGATAGGTAGGTAGGTAGATTGATAGATAGAGATAGGTAGGCAGGTAGATAGATAGATAGCGATAAGTAGGTAGGTCGATTGATAGATACAGATAGGTAGGTAGGTAGATAGATAGATAGAGATAGGTAGGTAGGTAGATAGATAGAGTTAGGTAGGTAGGTAGGGAGATAGATAGCTACAGGTAGGTATGTAGGTAGATAGATAGATACAGATAGGTAGGTAGGTAGATAGATAGATACAGATATGTAGGTAAGTAGATAGATAGATAGAGATAGGTAGGTAGGTAGATTGATAGATACAGGTAGGTAGGTAGGTAGGTAGATAGATAGATACAGATAGGTAGGTAGGTAGGTAGATAGATAGATACAGATATGTAGGTAGGTAGATAGATAGATAGAGATAGGTAGGTAGGTAGGTAGATAGATAGAGATAGGTAGATAGGTAGGTAGGTAGAGATAGTTAGGTAGGTAGATAGAAAGAGATAGTTAGGTAGATAGGTAGATAGATACAGATAGGTAGGTAGGTAGATAGATAGATAGAGATAGGTAGGTAGGTAGATTGATAGATACAGATAGGTAGGTAGGCAGGTAGATACATAGAGATAGGTAGGTAGGTAGATAGATAGATAGAGATAGGTAGGTAGGTAGATAGATAGATAGATAGAGATAGGTAGGTAGGTAGATTGATAGATACAGATAGGTAGGTAGGTAGATAGATAGTTACAGATAGATAGGTAGGTAGATAGATAGATAGAGATAGGTAGGTAGGTAGGTAGATAGATAGATAGACATAGGTAGGTAGGTAGATTGATAGATACAGATAGGTAGGTAGGTAGATAGATAGATACAGATAGGTATGTAGGTAGATAGAGAGATAGAGATAGGTAGGTAGGTAGATTGATAGATACAGATAGGTAAGTAGGTAGATAGATAGATATAGATAGGTAGGTAGGTAGGTAGATAGATAGATACAGATATGTAGGTAGGTAGATAGATAGATAGAGATAGGTAGGTAGGTAGGTAGATAGATAGAGATAGGTAGGTAGGTAGGTAGGTAGAGATAGTTAGGTAGGTAGGTAGATAGAAAGAGATAGTTAGGTAGGTAGGTAGATAGATACAGATAGGTAGGTAGGTAGATAGATAGATAGAGATAGGTAGGTAGGTAGATTGATAGATACAGATAGGTAGGTAGGTAGGTAGATACATAGAGATAGGTAGGTAGGTAGATAGATAGATAGAGATAGGTAGGTAGGTAGATAGATAGAGATAGGTAGGTAGGTAGGTAGGTAGAGATAGTTAGGTAGGTAGGTAGATAGAAAGAGATAGTTAGGTAGGTAGGTAGATAGATACAGATAGGTAGGTAGGTAGATAGATAGATAGAGATAGGTAGGTAGGTAGATTGATAGATACAGATAGGTAGGTAGGTAGGTAGGTAGGTAGATACATAGAGATAGGTAGGTAGGTAGATAGATAGATAGAGATAGGTAGGTAGGTAGATAGATAGATAGAGATAGGTAGGTAGGTAGATTGATAGATACAGATAGGTAGGTAGGTAGGTAGATACATAGAGATAGGTAGGTAGGTAGATAGATAGATAGAGATAGGTAGGTAGGTAGATAGATAGAGATAGGTAGGTAGGTAGGTAGGTAGAGATAGGTAGGTAGGTAGAAAGAAAGAGATAGTTAGGTAGGTAGGTAGATAGATACAGATAGGTAGGTAGGTAGATAGATAGATAGAGATAGGTAGGTAGGTAGATTGATAGATACAGATAGGTAGGTAGGTAGGTAGGTAGGTAGATACATAGAGATAGGTAGGTAGGTAGATAGATAGATAGAGATAGGTAGGTAGGTAGATAGATAGATAGAGATAGGTAGGTAGGTAGATTGATAGATACAGATAGGTAGGTAAGTATATAGATAGATACAGATAGGTAGGTAGGTAGATAGATAGATAGAGATAGGTAGGTAGGTAGATTGATAGATACAGATAGGTAGGTAGGTAGATAGATAGATACAGATAGGTAGGTAGGTAGGTAGATAGATAGATACAGATATGTAGGTAGGTAGATAGATAGATAGAGATAGGTAGGTAGGTAGGTAGGTAGGTAGATAGATAGAGATAGGTAGGTAGGTAGGTAGGTAGGTAGGTAGGTAGAGATAGTTAGGTAGATAGGTAGATAGAAAGAGATAGTTAGGTAGGTAGGAAGATAGATACAGATAGGTAGGTAGGTAGATAGATAGATAGAGATAGGTAGGTAGGTAGATTGATAGATACAGATAGGTAGGTAGGTAGGTAGATACATAGAGATAGGTAGGTAGGTAGATAGATAGAGATAGGTAGGTAGGTAGATAGACAGAGATAGGTAGGTAGGTAGATTGATAGATACAGATAGGTAGGTAGGTAGATAGATACAGATAGATAGGTAGGTAGATAGATAGATAGAGATAGGTAGGTAGGTAGATAGATAGATAGACATAGGTAGGTAGGTAGATTGATAGATACAGATAGGTAGGTAGGTAGATAGATAGATACAGATATGTAGGTAGATAGATAGATAGATAGATAGATAGAGATAGGTAGGTAGGTAGATAGATAAATACAGATAGGTAGGTAGGTAGATAGATACAGATAGATAGGTAGGTAGATAGATAGATAGAGATAGGTAGGTAGGTAGATAGATAGATAGATAGACATAGGTAGGTAGGTAGATTGATAGATACAGATAGGTAGGTAGGTAGATAGATAGATACAGATAGGTAGGTAGGTAGATAGATAATACAGATAGGTAGGTAGGTAGATAGATAGATAGAGATAGGTAGGTAGATTGATAGAGACAGATAGGTAGGTAGGTAGATATATAGATAGAGATAGGTAGGTAGGTAGATTGATAGATACAGATAGGTAGGTAGGTAGATAGATAGATAGAGATAGGTAGGTAGGTAGATTGATAGATAGAGATAGGTAGGCAGGTAGATAGATAGATATTGATAAGTAGGTAGGTAGATTGATAGATACAGATAGGTAGGTAGGTAGATAGATAGATAGAGATAGGTAGGTAGGTAGATAGATAGAGATAGGTAGGTAGGTAGATAGATAGAGTTAGGTAGGTAGGTAGGGAGATAGATAGCTACAGGTAGGTATGTAGGTAGATAGATAAATACAGATAGGTAGGTAGGTAGATAGATAGATAGAGATAGGTAGGTAGATTGATAGAGACAGATAGGTAGGTAGGTAGATATATAGATAGAGATAGGTAGATAGGTAGATTGATAGATACAGATAGGTATGTAAGTTGATAGATAGATAGAGATAGGTAGGTAGGTAGGTAGATAGATAGAGATAGGTAGGTAGGTAGATAGATAGATAGAGATAGGTAGGTAGGTAGATTGATAGATACAGATAGGTAGGTAGGTAGATAGATAGATACAGATAGATAGGTAGGTAGATAGATAGATACAGATAGGTAGGTAGGTAGATAGATAGATAGACATAGGTAGGTAGGTAGATTGATAGATACAGATAGGTAGGTAGGTAGATAGATAGATACAGATAGGTAGGTAGGTAGGTAGATAGAGAGATAGAGATAGGTAGGTAGGTAGATAGATAGATAGAGATAGGTAGGTAGGTAGGTAGATAGATAGAGATAGGTAGGTAGGTAGGTAGGTAGAGATAGTTAGGTAGGTAGGTAGATAGAAAGAGATAGTTAGGTAGGTAGGTAGATAGATACAGATAGGTAGATAGGTAGATAGATAGATACAGATAGGTAGGTAGGTAGATTGATAGATACAGATAGGTAGGTAGGTAGGTAAATAGATAGAGATAGGTAGGTAGGTAGATAGATAGAGATAGGTAGGTAGGTAGATAGATAGAGATAGGTAGGTAGGTAGATTGATAGATACAGATAGGTAGGTAGGTAGATAGATAGATACAGATAGATAGGTAGGTAGATAGATAGATAGAGATAGGTAGGTAGGTAGATAGATAGATAGACATAGGTAGGTAGGTAGATTGATAGATACAGATAGGTAGGTAGGTAGATAGATAGATACAGATAGGTAGATAGATAGATAGATAGATAGATAGATAGAGATAGGTAGGTAGGTAGATAGATAGAGATAGGTAGGTAGGTAGATAGATAGATAGATAGAGATAGGTAGGTAGGTAGATTGATAGATACAGATAGGTAGGTAGGTAGATAGATAGATAGAGATAGGTAGGTAGGTAGATAGATAGAGTTAGGTAGGTAGGTAGGGAGATAGATAGCTACAGGTAGGTATGTAGGTAGATAGATAAATACAGTTAGGTAGGTAGGTAGATAGATAGATAGAGATAGGTAGGTAGATTGATAGAGACAGATAGGTAGGTAGGTAGATATATAGATAGAGATAGGTAGATAGGTAGATTGATAGATACAGATAGGTAGGTAAGTAGATAGATAGATAGAGATAGGTAGGTAGGTAGGTAGATAGATAGAGATAGGTAGGTAGGTAGATAGATAGATAGAGATAGGTAGGTAGGTAGATTGATAGATACAGATAGGTAGGTAGGTAGATAGATAGATAGAGATAGGTAGGTAGGTAGATAGATAGATAGAGATAGGTAGGTAGGTAGATTGATTGATACAGATATGTAGGTAGGTAGATTGATAGATAGAGATAGGTAGGTAGGTAGATAGATAGATAGAGACAGGTAGGTAGGTAGGTAGATAGATAGAGATACGTAGGTAGGTAGATTGATAGATACAGATAGGTAGGTAGGTAGATTGATAGATAGAGATAGGTAGGTAGGTAGATAGATAGAGTTAGGTAGGTAGGTAGGGAGATAGATAGCTACAGGTAGGTATGTAGGTAGATAGATAAATACAGATAGGTAGGTAGGTAGATAGATAGATAGAGATAGGTAGCTAGATTGATAGAGACAGATAGGTAGGTAGGTAGATATATAGATAGAGATAGGTAGATAGGTAGATTGATAGATACAGATAGGTAGGTAGGTAGGTAGATACATAGAGATAGGTAGGTAGGTAGATAGATAGATAGATAGAGATAGGTAGGTAGGTAGATAGATAGAGATAGGTAGGTAGGTAGGTAGGTAAAGATAGTTAGGTAGGTAGGTAGATAGAAAGAGATAGTTAGGTAGGTAGGTAGATAGATACAGATAGGTAGGTAGGTAGATAGATAGATAGAGATAGGTAGGTAGGTAGATTGATAGATACAGATAGGTAGGTATGTAGGTAGGTAGATACATAGAGATAGGTAGGTAGGTAGATAGATAGATAGAGATAGGTAGGTAGGTAGATAGATAGATAGATATAGGTAGGTAGGTAGATTGATAGATACAGATAGGTAGGTAGGTAGATAGATAGATACAGATAGATAGGTAGGTAGATAGATAGATAGAGATAGGTAGTTAGGTAGATAGATAGATAGACATAGGTAGGTAGGTAGATTGATAGATACAGATAGGTAGGTAAGTAGATAGATAGATACAGATAGGTAGGTAGGTAGATAGATAGATAGATAGATAGAGATAGGTAGGTAGGTAGATTGATAGATACAGATAGGTAGGTAGGTAGATAGATAGATACAGATAGGTAGGTAGGTAGGTAGATAGATAGATACAGATATGTAGGTAGGTAGATAGATAGATAGAGATAGGTAGGTAGGTAGGTAGATAGATAGAGATAGGTAGGTAGGTAGGTAGGTAGAGATAGGTAGGTAGGTAGATAGAAAGAGATAGTTAGGTATGTAGGTAGATAGATACAGATAGGTAGGTAGGTAGATAGATAGATAGAGATAGGTAGGTAGGTAGATTGATAGATACAGATAGGTAGGTAGGTAGGTAGATACATAGAGATAGGTAGGTAGGTAGATAGATAGATAGAGATAGGTAGGTAGGTAGATTGATAGATACAGATAGGTAGGTAGGTAGATAGATAGATACAGATAGATAGGTAGGTAGATTGATAGATACAGATAGGTAGGTAGGTAGATAGATAGATACAGATAGGTAGGTAGATAGATAGATAGATAGAGATAGGTAGGTAGGTAGATAGATAAATACAGATAGGTAGGTAGGTAGATAGATGGAGATAGGTAGGTAGATAGATAGATAGATAGAGATAGGTAGGTAGGTAGATTGATAGATACAGATAGGTAGGTAGGTAGATAGATAAATACAGATAGGTAGGTAGGTAGATAGATAGATAGAGATAGGTAGGTAGATTGATAGATAGAGATAGGTAGGCAGGTAGATAGATAGATAGCGATAAGTAGGTAGGTAGATTGATAGATACAGATAGGTAGGTAGGTAAATAGATAGATAGAGATAGGTAGGTAGGTAGATAGATAGATAGAGATAGGTAGGTAGGTAGATAGATAGAGTTAGGTAGGTAGGTAGGGAGATAGATAGCTACAGGTAGATATGTAGGTAGATAGATAGATACAGATAGGTAGGTAGGTAGATAGATAGATACAGATATGTAGGTAAGTAGATAGATAGATAGAGATAGGTAGGTAGGTAGGTAGATAGATACAGATAGGTAGGTTGGTAGATAGATAGATAGAGATAGGTAGGTAGGTAGATTGATAGATACAGGTAGGTAGGTAGGTAGGTAGATAGATAGATACAGATAGGTAGGTAGGTAGGTAGATAGATAGATACAGATATGTAGGTAGGTAGATAGATAGATAGAGATAGGTAGGTAGGTAGGTAGATAGATAGAGATAGGTAGATAGGTAGGTAGGTAGAGATAGTTAGGTAGGTAGATAGAAAGAGATAGTTAGGTAGGTATGTAGATAGATACAGATAGGTAGGTAGGTAGATAGATAGATAGAGATAGGTAGGTAGGTAGATTGATAGATACAGATAGGTAGGTAGGTAGATAGATACATAGAGATAGGTAGGTAGGTAGATAGATAGATAGAGATAGGTAGGTAGGTAGATAGATAGATAGAGATAGGTAGGTAGGTAGATTGATAGATACAGATAGGTAGGTAGGTAGATAGATAGATACAGATAGATAGGTAGGTAGATAGATAGATAGAGATAGGTAGGTAGGTAGATAGATAGATAGACATAGGTAGGTAGGTAGATTGATAGATACAGATAGGTAGGTAGGTAGATAGATAGATACAGATAGGTAGGTAGGTAGATAGAGAGATAGAGATAGGTAGGTAGGTAGATTGATAGATACAGATAGGTAGGTAGGTAGATAGATAGATATAGATAGGTAGGTAGGTAGGTAGATAGATAGATACAGATATGTAGGTAGGTAGATAGATAGATAGAGATAGGTAGGTAGGTAGGTAGATAGATAGAGATAGGTAGGTAGGTAGGTAGGTAGAGATAGTTAGGTAGGTAGGTAGATAGAAAGAGATAGTTAGGTAGGTAGGTAGATAGATACAGATAGGTAGGTAGGTAGATAGATAGATAGAGATAGGTAGGTAGGTAGATTGATAGATACAGATAGGTAGGTAGGTAGGTAGATACATAGAGATAGGTAGGTAGGTAGATAGATAGATAGAGATAGGTAGGTAGGTAGATAGATAGAGATAGGTAGGTAGGTAGGTAGGTAGAGATAGTTAGGTAGGTAGGTAGATAGAAAGAGATAGTTAGGTAGGTAGGTAGATAGATACAGATAGGTAGGTAGGTAGATAGATAGATAGAGATAGGTAGGTAGGTAGATTGATAGATACAGATAGGTAGGTAGGTAGGTAGGTAGGTAGATACATAGAGATAGGTAGGTAGGTAGATAGATAGATAGAGATAGGTAGGTAGGTAGATAGATAGATAGAGATAGGTAGGTAGGTAGATTGATAGATACAGATAGGTAGGTAGGTAGGTAGATACATAGAGATAGGTAGGTAGGTAGATAGATAGATAGAGATAGGTAGGTAGGTAGATAGATAGAGATAGGTAGGTAGGTAGGTAGGTAGAGATAGTTAGGTAGGTAGGTAGATAGAAAGAGATAGTTAGGTAGGTAGGTAGATAGATACAGATAGGTAGGTAGGTAGATAGATAGATAGAGATAGGTAGGTAGGTAGATTGATAGATACAGATAGGTAGGTAGGTAGGTAGGTAGGTAGATACATAGAGATAGGTAGGTAGGTAGATAGATAGATAGAGATAGGTAGGTAGGTAGATAGATAGATAGAGATAGGTAGGTAGGTAGATTGATAGATACAGATAGGTAGGTAGGTAGGTAGATACATAGAGATAGGTAGGTAGGTAGATAGATAGATAGAGATAGGTAGGTAGGTAGATAGATAGAGATAGGTAGGTAGGTAGGTAGGTAGAGATAGTTAGGTAGGTAGGTAGATAGAAAGAGATAGTTAGGTAGGTAGGTAGATAGATACAGATAGGTAGGTAGGTAGATAGATAGATAGAGATAGGTAGGTAGGTACATTGATAGATACAGATAGGTAGGTAGGTAGGTAGGTAGGTAGATACATAGAGATAGGTAGGTAGGTAGATAGATAGATAGAGATAGGTAGGTAGGTAGATTGATAGATACAGATAGGTAGGTAAGTAGATAGATAGATACAGATAGGTAGGTAGATAGATAGATAGATAGAGATAGGTAGGTAGGTAGATAGATAAATACAGATAGGTAGGTAGGTAGATAGATACAGATAGATAGGTAGGTAGATAGATAGATAGAGATAGGTAGGTAGGTAGATAGATAGATAGACATAGGTAGGTAGGTAGATTGATAGATACAGATAGGTAGGTAGGTAGATAGATAGATACAGATAGGTAGGTAGGTAGATAGATAATACAGATAGGTAGGTAGGTAGATAGATAGATAGAGATAGGTAGGTAGATTGATAGAGACAGATAGGTAGGTAGGTAGATATATAGATAGAGATAGGTAGGTAGGTAGATTGATAGATACAGATAGGTAGGTAGGTAGATAGATAGATAGAGATAGGTAGGTAGGTAGATTGATAGATAGAGATAGGTAGGCAGGTAGATAGATAGATATTGATAAGTAGGTAGGTAGATTGATAGATACAGATAGGTAGGTAGGTAGATAGATAGATAGAGATAGGTAGGTAGGTAGATAGATAGATAGAGATAGGTAGGTAGGTAGATAGATAGAGTTAGGTAGGTAGGTAGGGAGATAGATAGCTACAGGTAGGTATGTAGGTAGATAGATAAATACAGATAGGTAGGTAGGTAGATAGATAGATAGAGATAGGTAGGTAGATTGATAGAGACAGATAGGTAGGTAGGTAGATATATAGATAGAGATAGGTAGATAGGTAGATTGATAGATACAGATAGGTAGGTAAGTAGATAGATAGAGATAGGTAGGTAGGTAGGTAGATAGATAGAGATAGGTAGGTAGGTAGATAGATAGATAGAGATAGGTAGGTAGGTAGATAGATAGATACAGATAGGTAGGTAGGTAGATAGATAGATAGACATAGGTAGGTAGGTAGATTGATAGATACAGATAGGTAGGTAGGTAGATAGAGAGATAGAGATAGGTAGGTAGGTAGATTGATAGATACAGATAGGTAGGTAGGTAGATAGATAGATACAGATATGTAGGTAGGTAGATAGATAGAGATAGGTAGGTAGGTAGGTAGATAGATAGAGATAGGTAGGTAGGTAGGTAGGTAGAGATAGTTAGGTAGGTAGGTAGATAGAAAGAGATAGTTAGGTAGGTAGGTAGATAGATACAGATAGGTAGGTAGGTAGGTAGATAGATAGAGATAGGTAGGTAGGTAGATTGATAGATACAGATAGGTAGGTAGGTAGATAGATAGATAGAGATAGGTAGGTAGGTAGATAGATAGATAGATAGATAGAGATAGGTAGGTAGGTAGATTGATAGATACAGATAGGTAGGTAGGTAGATAGATAGATACAGATAGATAGGTAGGTAGATAGATAGATAGAGATAGGTAGGTAGGTAGATAGATAGATAGATAGACATAGGTAGGTAGGTAGATTGATAGATACAGATAGGTAGGTAAGTAGATAGATAGATACAGATAGGTAGGTAGGTAGATAGATAGATAGAGATAGGTAGGTAGGTAGATTGATAGATACAGATAGGTAGGTAGGTAGATAGATAGATACAGATAGGTAGGTAGGTAGGTAGATAGATAGATACAGATATGTAGGTAGGTAGATAGATAGATAGAGATAGGTAGGTAGGTAGGTAGATAGATAGAGATAGGTAGGTAGGTAGGTAGGTATGTAGAGATAGTTAGGTAGGTAGGTAGATAGAAAGAGATAGTTAGGTAGGTAGGTAGATAGATACAGATAGGTAGGAAGGTAGATAGATAGATAGATAGAGATAGGTAGGTAGGTAGATTGATAGATACAGATAGGTAGGTAGGTAGGTAGATACATAGAGATAGGTAGGTAGGTAGATAGATAGAGATAGGTAGATAGGTAGATAGATAGAGATAGGTAGGTAGGTAGATTGATAGATACAGATAGGTAGGTAGGTAGATAGATAGATACAGATAGATAGGTAGGTAGATAGATAGATAGAGATAGGTAGGTAGGTAGATAGATAGACATAGGTAGGTAGGTAGATTGATAGATACAGATAGGTAGGTAGGTAGATAGATAGATACAGATAGGTAGGTAGATAGATAGATAGATAGATAGATAGAGATAGGTAGGTAGGTAGATAGATAGAGGTAGGTAGGTAGGTAGATAGATAGATAGATAGAGATAGGTAGGTAGGTAGATTGATAGATACAGATAGGTAGGTAGGTAGATAGATAGATAGAGATAGGTAGGTAGGTAGATAGATAGAGTTAGGTAGGTAGGTAGGGAGATAGATAGCTACAGGTAGGTATGTAGGTAGATAGAAAGAGATAGTTAGGTAGGTAGGTAGATAGATACAGATAGGTAGGTAGGTAGATAGATAGATAGAGATAGGTAGGTAGGTAGATTGATAGATACAGATAGGTAGGTAGGTAGGTAGATACATAGAGATAGGTAGGTAGGTAGATAGATAGATAGAGATAGGTAGGTAGGTAGATAGATAGAGATAGGTAGGTAGGTAGGTAGGTAAAGATAGTTAGGTAGGTAGGTAGATAGAAAGAGATAGTTAGGTAGGTAGGTAGATAGATACAGATAGGTAGGTAGGTAGATAGATAGATAGAGATAGGTAGGTAGGTAGATTGATAGATACAGATAGGTAGGTATGTAGGTAGGTAGATACATAGAGATAGGTAGGTAGGTAGATAGATAGATAGAGATAGGTAGGTAGGTAGATAGATAGATAGATATAGGTAGGTAGGTAGATTGATAGATACAGATAGGTAGGTAGGTAGATAGATAGATATAGATAGGTAGGTAGGTAGGTAGATAGATAGATACAGATATGTAGGTAGGTAGATAGATAGATAGAGATAGGTAGGTAGGTAGGTAGATAGATAGAGATAGGTAGGTAGGTAGGTAGGTAGAGATAGTTAGGTAGGTAGGTAGATAGAAAGAGATAGTTAGGTAGGTAGGTAGATAGATACAGATAGGTAGGTAGGTAGATAGATAGATAGAGATAGGTAGGTAGGTAGATTGATAGATACAGATAGGTAGGTAGGTAGGTAGATACATAGAGATAGGTAGGTAGGTAGATAGATAGATAGAGATAGGTAGGTAGGTAGATAGATAGAGATAGGTAGGTAGGTAGGTAGGTAGAGATAGTTAGGTAGGTAGGTAGATAGAAAGAGATAGTTAGGTAGGTAGGTAGATAGATACAGATAGGTAGGTAGGTAGATAGATAGATAGAGATAGGTAGGTAGGTAGATTGATAGATACAGATAGGTAGGTAGGTAGGTAGGTAGGTAGATACATAGAGATAGGTAGGTAGGTAGATAGATAGATAGAGATAGGTAGGTAGGTAGATAGATAGATAGAGATAGGTAGGTAGGTAGATTGATAGATACAGATAGGTAGGTAGGTAGGTAGATACATAGAGATAGGTAGGTAGGTAGATAGATAGATAGAGATAGGTAGGTAGGTAGATAGATAGAGATAGGTAGGTAGGTAGGTAGGTAGAGATAGTTAGGTAGGTAGGTAGATAGAAAGAGATAGTTAGGTAGGTAGGTAGATAGATACAGATAGGTAGGTAGGTAGATAGATAGATAGAGATAGGTAGGTAGGTAGATTGATAGATACAGATAGGTAGGTAGGTAGGTAGGTAGGTAGATACATAGAGATAGGTAGGTAGGTAGATAGATAGATAGAGATAGGTAGGTAGGTAGATAGATAGATAGAGATAGGTAGGTAGGTAGATTGATAGATACAGATAGGTAGGTAGGTAGGTAGATACATAGAGATAGGTAGGTAGGTAGATAGATAGATAGAGATAGGTAGGTAGGTAGATAGATAGAGATAGGTAGGTAGGTAGGTAGGTAGAGATAGTTAGGTAGGTAGGTAGATAGAAAGAGATAGTTAGGTAGGTAGGTAGATAGATACAGATAGGTAGGTAGGTAGATAGATAGATAGAGATAGGTAGGTAGGTACATTGATAGATACAGATAGGTAGGTAGGTAGGTAGGTAGGTAGATACATAGAGATAGGTAGGTAGGTAGATAGATAGATAGAGATATGTAGGTAGGTAGATTGATAGATACAGATAGGTAGGTAAGTAGATAGATAGATACAGATAGGTAGGTAGATAGATAGATAGATAGAGATAGGTAGGTAGGTAGATAGATAAATACAGATAGGTAGGTAGGTAGATAGATACAGATAGATAGGTAGGTAGATAGATAGATAGAGATAGGTAGGTAGGTAGATAAATAGATAGACATAGGTAGGTAGGTAGATTGATAGATACAGATAGGTAGGTAGGTACATAGATAGATACAGATAGGTAGGTAGGTAGATAGATAATACAGATAGGTAGGTAGGTAGATAGATAGATAGAGATAGGTAGGTAGATTGATAGAGACAGATAGGTAGGTAGGTAGATATATAGATAGAGATAGGTAGGTAGGTAGATTGATAGATACAGATAGGTAGGTAGGTAGATAGATAGATAGAGATAGGTAGGTAGGTAGATTGATAGATAGAGATAGGTAGGCAGGTAGATAGATAGATATTGATAAGTAGGTAGGTAGATTGATAGATACAGATAGGTAGGTAGGTAGATAGATAGATAGAGATAGGTAGGTAGGTAGATAGATAGATAGAGATAGGTAGGTAGGTAGATAGATAGAGTTAGGTAGGTAGGTAGGGAGATAGATAGCTACAGGTAGGTATGTAGGTAGATAGATAAATACAGATAGGTAGGTAGGTAGATAGATAGATAGAGATAGGTAGGTAGATTGATAGAGACAGATAGGTAGGTAGGTAGATATATAGATAGAGATAGGTAGATAGGTAGATTGATAGATACAGATAGGTAGGTAAGTAGATAGATAGAGATAGGTAGGTAGGTAGGTAGATAGATAGAGATAGGTAGGTAGGTAGATAGATAGATAGAGATAGGTAGGTAGGTAGATAGATAGATACAGATAGGTAGGTAGGTAGATAGATAGATAGACATAGGTAGGTAGGTAGATTGATAGATACAGATAGGTAGGTAGGTAGATAGAGAGATAGAGATAGGTAGGTAGGTAGATTGATAGATACAGATAGGTAGGTAGGTAGATAGATAGATACAGATATGTAGGTAGGTAGATAGATAGAGATAGGTAGGTAGGTAGGTAGATAGATAGAGATAGGTAGGTAGGTAGGTAGGTAGAGATAGTTAGGTAGGTAGGTAGATAGAAAGAGATAGTTAGGTAGGTAGGTAGATAGATACAGATAGGTAGGTAGGTAGGTAGATAGATAGAGATAGGTAGGTAGGTAGATTGATAGATACAGATAGGTAGGTAGGTAGATAGATAGATAGAGATAGGTAGGTAGGTAGATAGATAGATAGATAGATAGAGATAGGTAGGTAGGTAGATTGATAGATACAGATAGGTAGGTAGGTAGATAGATAGATACAGATAGATAGGTAGGTAGATAGATAGATAGAGATAGGTAGGTAGGTAGATAGATAGATAGATAGACATAGGTAGGTAGGTAGATTGATAGATACAGATAGGTAGGTAAGTAGATAGATAGATACAGATAGGTAGGTAGGTAGATAGATAGATAGAGATAGGTAGGTTGGTAGATTGATAGATACAGATAGGTAGGTAGGTAGATAGATAGATACAGATAGGTAGGTAGGTAGGTAGATAGATAGATACAGATATGTAGGTAGGTAGATAGATAGAGATAGGTAGGTAGGTAGGTAGATAGATAGAGATAGGTAGGTAGGTAGGTAGGTAGAGATAGTTAGGTAGGTAGGTAGATAGAAAGAGATAGTTAGGTAGGTAGGTAGATAGATACAGATAGGTAGGAAGGTAGATAGATAGATAGATAGAGATAGGTAGGTAGGTAGATTGATAGATACAGATAGGTAGGTAGGTAGGTAGATACATAGAGATAGGTAGGTAGGTAGATAGATAGAGATAGGTAGGTAGGTAGATAGATAGAGATAGGTAGGTAGGTAGATTGATAGATACAGATAGGTAGGTAGGTAGATAGATAGATACAGATAGATAGGTAGGTAGATAGATAGATAGAGATAGGTAGGTAGGTAGATAGATAGACATAGGTAGGTAGGTAGATTGATAGATACAGATAGGTAGGTAGGTAGATAGATAGATACAGATAGGTAGGTAGATAGATAGATAGATAGATAGATAGAGATAGGTAGGTAGGTAGATAGATAGAGGTAGGTAGGTAGGTAGATAGATAGATAGATAGAGATAGGTAGGTAGGTAGATTGATAGATACAGATAGGTAGGTAGGTAGATAGATAGATACAGATAGGTAGGTAGGTAGATAGATAAATACAGATAGGTAGGTAGGTAGATAGATAGATAGAGATAGGTAGGTATATTGATAGAGACAGATAGGTAGGTAGGTAGATATATAGATAGAGATAGGTAGGTAGGTAGATAGATAGATAGAGATAGGTAGGTAGGTAGATTGATAGATAGAGATAGGTAGGCAGGTAGATAGATAGATAGCGATAAGTAAGTAGCTAGATTGATAGATACAGATAGGTAGGTAGGTAGATAGATAGATAGAGATAGGTAGGTAGGTAGATAGATAGATAGAGATAGGTAGGTACGTAGATAGATAGAGTTAGGTAGGTAGGTAGGGAGATAGATAGCTACAGGTAGGTATGTAGGTAGATAGATAGATACAGATAGGTAGGTAGATAGATAGATACAGATATGTAGGTAAGTAGATAGATAGATAGAGATAGGTAGGTAGGTAGGTAGATAGATACAGATAGGTAGGTAGGTAGATATATAGATAGAGATAGGTAGGTAGGTAGATTGATAGATACAGGTAGGTAGGTAGGTAGGTAGATAGATAGATACAGATAGGTAGGTAGGTAGGTAGATAGATAGATACAGATATGTAGGTAGGTAGATAGATAGATAGAGATAGGTAGGTAGGTAGGTAGATAGATAGAGAAAGGTAGATAGGTAGGTAGGTAGAGATAGTTAGGTAGGTAGATAGAAAGAGATAGTTAGGTAGGTAGGTAGATAGATACAGATAGGTAGGTAGGTAGATAGATAGATAGAGATAGGTAGGTAGGTAGATTGATAGATACAGATAGGTAGGTAGGTAGGTAGATACATAGAGATAGGTAGGTAGGTAGATAGATAGATAGAGATAGGTAGGTAGGTAGATAGATAGATAGAGATAGGTAGGTAGGTAGATTGATAGATACAGATAGGTAGGTAGGTAGATAGATAGATACAGATAGATAGGTAGGTAGATAGATAGATAGAGATAGGTAGGTAGGTAGATAGATAGATAGACTTAGGTAGGTAGGTAGATTGATAGATACAGATAGGTAGGTAGGTAGATAGATAGATACAGATAGGTAGGTAGGTAGATAGAGAGATAGAGATAGGTAGGTAGGTAGATTGATAGATACAGATAGGTAGGTAGGTAGATAGATAGATATAGATAGGTAGGTAGGTAGGTAGATAGATAGATACAGATATGTAGGTAGGTAGATAGATAGATAGAGATAGGTAGGTAGGTAGGTAGATAGATAGAGATAGGTAGGTAGGTAGGTAGGTAGAGATAGTTAGGTAGGTAGGTAGATAGAAAGAGATAGTTAGGTAGGTAGGTAGATAGATACAGATAGGTAGGTAGGTAGATAGATAGATAGAGATAGGTAGGTAGGTAGATTGATAGATACAGATAGGTAGGTAGGTAGGTAGATACATAGAGATAGGTAGGTAGGTAGATAGATAGATAGAGATAGGTAGGTAGGTAGATAGATAGAGATAGGTAGGTAGGTAGGTAGGTAGAGATAGTTAGGTAGGTAGGTAGATAGAAAGAGATAGTTAGGTAGGTAGGTAGATAGATACAGATAGGTAGGTAGGTAGATAGATAGAGATAGGTAGGTAGGTAGATTGATAGATACAGATAGGTAGGTAGGTAGGTAGGTAGGTAGATACATAGAGATAGGTAGGTAGGTAGATAGATAGATAGAGATAGGTAGGTAGGCAGATAGATAGATAGAGATAGGTAGGTAGGTAGATTGATAGATACAGATAGGTAGGTAGGTAGGTAGATACATAGAGATAGGTAGGTAGGTAGATAGATAGATAGAGATAGGTAGGTAGGTAGATAGATAGAGATAGGTAGGTAGGTAGGTAGGTAGAGATAGTTAGGTAGGTACGCAGATAGAAAGAGATAGTTAGGTAGGTAGGTAGATAGATACAGATAGGTAGGTAGGTAGATAGATAGATAGAGATAGGTAGGTAGGTAGATTGATAGATACAGATAGGTAGGTAGGTAGGTAGGTAGATACATAGAGATAGGTAGGTAGGTAGATAGATAGATAGAGATAGGTAGGTAGGTAGATAGATAGATAGAGATAGGTAGGTAGGTAGATTGATAGATACAGATAGGTAGGTAGGTAGATAGATAGATACAGATAGGTAGGTAGGTAGGTAGGTAGATACATAGAGATAGGTAGGTAGGTAGATAGATAGATAGAGATAGGTAGGTAGGTAGATAGATAGATAGAGATAGGTAGGTAGGTAGATTGATAGATACAGATAGGTAGGTAGGTAGGTAGATAGATAGATACAGATAGGTAGGTAGGTAGGTAGATAGATAGATACAGATATGTAGGTAGGTAGATAGATAGATAGAGATAGGTAGGTAGGTAGGTAGATAGAGATAGGTAGGTAGGTAGGTAGGTAGGTAGAGATAGTTAGGTAGGTAGGTAGATAGAAAGAGATAGTTAGGTAGGTAGGTAGATAGATACAGATAGGTAGGTAGGTAGATAGATAGAGATAGTTAGGTAGGTAGATTGATAGATACAGATAGGTAGGTAGGTAGATAGATACAGATAGATAGGTAGGTAGATAGATAGATAGAGATAGGTAGGTAGGTAGATAGATAGATAGACATAGGTAGGTAGGTAGATTGATAGATACAGATAGGTAGGTAGGTAGATAGATAGATACAGATAGGTAGGTAGGTAGATAGATAATACAGATAGGTAGGTAGGTGGATAGATAGATAGAGATAGGTAGGTAGATTGATAGAGACAGATAGGTAGGTAGGTAGATATATAGATAGAGATAGGTAGGTAGGTAGATTGATAGATACAGATAGGTAGGTAGGTAGATAGATAGATAGAGATAGGTAGGTAGGTAGATTGATAGATAGAGATAGGTAGGCAGGTAGATAGATAGATATTGATAAGTAGGTAGGTAGATTGATAGATACAGATAGGTAGGTAGGTAGATAGATAGATAGAGATAGGTAGGTAGGTAGATAGATAGATAGAGATAGGTAGGTAGGTAGATAGATAGAGTTAGGTAGGTAGGTAGGGAGATAGATAGCTACAGGTAGGTATGTAGGTAGATAGATAAATACAGATAGGTAGGTAGGTAGATAGATAGATAGAGATAGATAGGTAGATTGATAGAGACAGATAGGTAGGTAGGTAGATATATAGATAGAGATAGGTAGATAGGTAGATTGATAGATACAGATAGGTAGGTAAGTAGATAGATAGATAGAGATAGGTAGGTAGGTAGGTAGATAGATAGAGATAGGTAGGTAGGTAGATAGATAGATAGAGATAGGTAGGTAGGTAGATTGATAGATACAGATAGGTAGGTAGGTAGATAGATAGATACAGATAGATAGGTAGGTAGATAGATAGATACAGATAGGTAGGTAGGTAGATAGATAGATAGACATAGGTAGGTAGGTAGATTGATAGATACAGATAGGTAGGTAGGTAGATAGATAGATACAGATAGGTAGGTAGGTAGATAGAGAGATAGAGATAGGTAGGTAGGTAGATTGATAGATACAGATAGGTAGGTAGGTAGATAGATACAGATAGGTAGGTAGGTAGGTAGATAGATAGATACAGATATGTAGGTAGGTAGATAGATAGATAGAGATAGGTAGGTAGGTAGGTAGATAGATAGAGATAGGTAGGTAGGTAGGTAGGTAGAGATAGTTAGGTAGGTAGGTAGATAGAAAGAGATAGTTAGGTAGGTAGGTAGATAGATACAGATAGGTAGGTAGGTAGATAGATAGATACAGATAGGTAGGTAGGTAGATTGATAGATACAGATAGGTAGGTAGGTAGGTAGATACATAGAGATAGGTAGGTAGGTAGATAGATAGATAGAGATAGGTAGGTAGGTAGATAGATAGATAGATATAAGTAGGTAGGTAGATTGATAGATACAGATAGGTAGGTAGGTAGATAGATAGATACAGATAGATAGGTAGGTAGATAGATAGATAGAGATAGGTAGGTAGGTAGATAGATAGATAGATAGACATAGGTAGGTAGGTAGATTGATAGATACAGATAGGTAGGTAAGTAGATAGATAGATACAGATAGGTAGGTAGGTAGATAGATAGATAGATAGAGATAGGTAGGTAGGTAGATTGATAAATACAGATAGGTAGGTAGGTAGATAGATAGATACAGATAGGTAGGTAGGTAGGTAGGTAGATAGATAGATACAGATATGTAGGTAGGTAGATAGATAGATAGAGATAGGTAGGTAGGTAGGTAGATAGATAGAGATAGGTAGGTAGGTAGGTAGAGATAGTTAGGTAGGTAGGTAGATAGAAAGAGATAGTTAGGTAGGTAGGTAGATAGATACAGATAGGTAGGTAGGTAGATAGATAGATAGAGATAGGTAGGTAGGTAGATAGATAGATAGACATAGGTAGGTAGGTAGATTGATAGATACAGATAGGTAGGTAAGTAGATAGATAGATACAGATAGGTAGGTAGGTAGATAGATAGATAGATAGAGATAGGTAGGTAGGTAGATTGATAGATACAGATAGGTAGGTAGGTAGATAGATAGATACAGATAGGTAGGTAGGTAGGTAGGTAGATAGATAGATACAGATATGTAGGTAGGTAGATAGATAGATAGAGATAGGTAGGTAGGTAGATTGATAGATACAGATAGGTAGGTAGGTAGATAGATAGATACAGATAGGTAGGTAGATAGATAGATAGATAGATAGAGATAGGTAGGTAGGTAGATAGATAGAGATAGGTAGGTAGGTAGATAGATAGATAGATAGAGATAGGTAGGTAGGTAGATTGATAGATACAGATAGGTAGGTAGGTAGATAGATAGATAGAGATAGGTAGGTAGGTAGATAGATAGAGTTAGGTAGGTAGGTAGGGAGATAGATAGCTACAGGTAGGTATGTAGGTAGATAGATAAATACAGATAGGTAGGTAGGTAGATAGATAGATAGAGATAGGTAGGTAGATTGATAGAGACAGATAGGTAGGTAGGTAGATATATAGATAGAGATAGGTAGATAGGTAGATTGATAGATACAGATAGGTAGGTAAGTAGATAGATAGATAGAGATAGGTAGGTAGGTAGGTAGATAGATAGAGATAGGTAGGTAGGTAGATAGATAGATAGAGATAGGTAGGTAGGTATATTGATAGATACAGATAGGTAGGTAGGTAGATAGATAGATAGAGATAGGTAGGTAGGTAGATAGATAGATAGAGATAGGTAGGTAGGTAGATTGATTGATACAGATATGTAGGTAGGTAGATTGATAGATAGAGATAGGTAGGTAGGTAGGTAGATAGATAGAGACAGGTAGGTAGGTAGGTAGATAGATAGAGATAGGTAGGTAGGTAGATTGATAGATACAGATAGGTAGGTAGGTAGATTGATAGATAGAGATAGGTAGGTAGGTAGATAGATAGAGTTAGGTAGGTAGGTAGGGAGATAGATAGCTACAGGTAGGTATGTAGGTAGATAGATAAATACAGATAGGTAGGTAGGTAGATAGATAGATAGAGATAGGTAGGTAGATTGATAGAGACAGATAGGTAGGTAGGTAGATATATAGATAGAGATAGGTAGATAGGTAGATTGATAGATACAGATAGGTAGGTAAGTAGATAGATAGATAGAGATAGGTAGGTAGGTAGGTAGATAGATAGAGATAGGTAGGTAGGTAGATAGATAGATAGAGATAGGTAGGTAGGTAGATTGATAGATACAGATAGGTAGGTAGGTAGATAGATAGATACAGATAGATAGGTAGGTAGATAGATAGATACAGATAGGTAGGTAGGTAGATAGATAGATAGACATAGGTAGGTAGGTAGATTGATAGATACAGATAGGTAGGTAGGTAGATAGATAGATACAGATAGGTAGGTAGGTAGATAGAGAGATAGAGATAGGTAGGTAGGTAGACTGATAGATACAGATAGGTAGGTAGGTAGATAGATAGATACAGATAGGTAGGTAGGTAGGTAGATAGATAGATACAGATATGTAGGTAGGTAGATAGATAGATAGAGATAGGTAGGTAGGTAGGTAGATAGATATAGATAGGTAGGTAGGTAGGTAGGTAGAGATAGGTAGGTAGGTCGATAGAAAGAGATAGTTAGGTAGGTAGGTAGATAGATACAGATAGGTAGGTAGGTAGATAGATAGATAGAGATAGGTAGGTAGGTAGTTTGATAGATACAGATAGGTAGGTAGGTAGGTAGATACGTAGAGATAGGTAGGTAGGTAGATAGATAGATAGAGATAGGTAGGTAGGTAGATAGATAGAGATAGGTAGGTAGGTAGGTAGGTAAAGATAGTTAGGTAGGTAGGTAGATAGAAAGAGATAGTTAGGTAGGTAGGTAGATAGATACAGATAGGTAGGTAGGTAGATAGATAGATAGAGATAGGTAGGTAGGTAGATTGATAGATACAGATAGGTAGGTATGTAGGTAGGTAGATACATAGAGATAGGTAGGTAGGTAGATAGATAGATAGAGATAGGTAGGTAGGTAGATAGATAGATAGAGATAGGTAGGTAGGTAGATTGATAGATACAGATAGGTAGGTAGGTAGTTAGATAGATACAGATAGATAGGTAGGTAGATAGATAGATAGAGATAGGTAGGTAGGTAGATAGATAGATAGACATAGGTAGGTAGGTAGATTGATAGATACAGATAGGTAGGTAAGTAGATAGATAGATACAGATAGGTAGGTAGGTAGATAGATAGATAGATAGAGATAGGTAGGTAGGTAGATTGATAGATACAGATAGGTAGGTAGGTAGATAGATAGATACAGATAGGTAGGTAGGTAGGTAGATAGATAGATACAGATATGTAGGTAGGTAGATAGATAGATAGAGATAGGTAGGTGGGTAGGTAGATAGATAGAGATAGGTAGGTAGGTAGGTAGGTAGAGATAGTTAGGTAGGTAGGTAGATAGAAAGAGATAGTTAGCTAGGTAGGTAGATAGATACAGATAGGTAGGTAGGTAGATAGATAGATAGAGATAGGTAGGTAGGTAGATTGATAGATACAGAAAGGTAGGTAGGTAGGTAGATACATAGAGATAGGTAGGTAGGTAGATAGATAGAGATAGGTAGGTAGGTAGATAGATAGAGATAGGTAGGTAGGTAGATTGATAGATACAGATAGGTAGGTAGGTAGATAGATAGATACAGATAGATAGGTAGGTAGATAGATAGATAGACATAGGTAGGTAGGTAGATAGATAGATAGACATAGGTAGGTAGGTAGATTGATAGATACAGATAGGTAGGTAGGTAGATAGATAGATACAGATAGGTAGGTAGATAGATAGATAGATAGAGATAGGTAGGTAGGTAGATAGATAAATACAGATAGGTAGGTAGGTAGATAGATAGAGATAGGTAGGTAGGTAGATAGATAGATAGATAGAGATAGGTAGGTAGGTAGATTGATAGATACAGATAGGTAGGTAGGTAGGTAGATAGATAGAGATAGGTAGGTAGATTGATAGAGACAGATAGGTAGGTAGGTAGATATATAGATAGAGATAGGTAGATAGGTAGATTGATAGATACAGATAGGTAGGTAAGTAGATAGATAGATAGAGATAGGTAGGTAGGTAGGTAGATAGATAGAGATAGGTAGGTAGGTAGATAGATAGATAGAGATAGGTAGGTAGGTAGATTGATAGATACAGATAGGTAGGTAGGTAGATAGATAGATAGAGATAGGTAGGTAGGTAGATAGATAGATAGAGATAGGTAGGTAGGTAGATTGATTGATACAGATATGTAGGTAGGTAGATTGATAGATAGAGATAGGTAGGTAGGTAGATAGATAGATAGAGACAGGTAGGTAGGTAGGTAGATAGATAGAGATAGGTAGGTAGGTAGATTGATAGATACAGATAGGTAGGTAGGTAGATTGATAGATGGAGATAGGTAGGTAGGTAGATAGATAGAGTTAGGTAGGTAGGTAGGGAGATAGATAGCTACAGGTAGGTATGTAGGTAGATAGATAAATACAGATAGGTAGGTAGGTAGATAGATAGATAGAGATAGGTAGGTAGATTGATAGAGACAGATAGGTAGGTAGGTAGATAGATAGATAGAGATAGGTAGGTAGGTAGATTGATAGATACAGATAGGTAGGTAGCTAGATAGATAGATACAGATAGGTAGGTAGGTAATAGATAGATAGACATAGGTAGGTAGGTAGATTGATAGATACAGATAGGTAGGTAGGTAGATAGATAGATACAGATAGGTAGGTAGGTAGATAAATAGATAGAGATAGGTAGGTAGGTAGATAGATAAATACAGATAGGTAGGTAGGTAGGTAGATAGATAGAGATAGGTAGGTAGGTAGGTAGATAGATAGAGATAGGTAGGTTGGTAGATTGATAGATACAGATAGGTAGGTAGGTAGATAGATAGATAGAGATAGGTAGGTAGGTAGATTGATAGATAGAGATAGGTAGGTTGGTAGATAGATAGATAGAGATAGGTAGGTAGGTAGGTAGATAGATAGAGATAGGTAGGTAGATAGATAGATAGAGATAGGTAGGTAGGTAGATAGATAGAGATAGATAGGTAGGTAGATTGATGGAGACAGATAGGTAGGTAGGTACATAGATAGATAGCGATAGGTAGGTAGGTAGATAGATAGATACAGATAGGTAGGTAGGTAGATAGATAGATACAGATAGGTAGGTAGGTAGATAGATAGATAGAGATAGGTAGGTAGGTAGGTAGATAGATAGAGATAGGTAGGTAGGTAGGTAGATAGATAGAGATAGATAGGTAGGTAGATTGATAGAGACAGATAAGTAGGTAGGTAGATAGATAGAGATAGGTAGGTAGGTAGATTGATAGATACAGATAGGTAGGTAGGTAAGATAGATACAGATAGGTAGGTAGGTAGATAGATAGATACAGATATGTAGGTAGGTAGATAGATAGATAGAGATAGATAGGTAGGTAGGTAGATAGAGATAGGTAGGTAGGTAGGTAGATAGATAAAGATAGGTAGGTAGGTAGGTAGATAGATAGAGATAGGTAGGTAGGTAGGTAGATAGAGATAGGTAGGTAGGTAGAGAGATAGATAGAGATAGGTAGGTAGGTAGGTAGATAGATAGAGATAGGTAGGTAGGTAGATAGATAGATAGAGATAGATAGGTAGGTAGATTGATAGAGACAGATAGGTAGGTAGGTGGATAGATAGATAGAGATAGGTAGGTAGGTAGATTGATAGATACAGATAGGTAGGTAGGTAGATAGATAGATACAGATAGGTAGGTAGGTAGATAGATACAGATATGTAGGTAGGTAGGTAGATAGATAGAGATAGGTAGGTAGGTAGGTAGGTAGATAGATAGAGATAGATAGGTAGGTAGGTAGGTAGGTAGAGATAGATAGGTAGGTTGGTAGATAGATACAGATAGGTAGGTAGGTAGATAGATAGATAGAGATAGGTAGGTAGGTAGATTGATAGATACAGATAGGTAGGTAGGTAGGTAGATAGATAGAGATAGGTAGGTAGGTAGAGAGATAGATAGAGATAGGTAGGTAGGTAGATAGATAGAGATAGGTAGGTAGGTAGATAGATAGATAGAGATAGATAGGTAGGTAGATTGATAGAGACAGATAGGTAGGTAGGTGGATAGATAGATAGAGATAGGTAGGTAGGTAGATTGATAGATACAGATAGGTAGGTAGGTACATAGATAGATACAGATAGGTAGGTAGGTAGATAGATACAGATATGTAGGTAGGTAGATAGATAGATAGAGATAGGTAGGTAGGTATGTAGATAGATAGATAGAGATAGGTAGGTAGGTAGGTAGGTAGGTAGAGATAGTTAGGTAGGTTGGTAGATAGATACAGATAGGTAGGTAGGTAGATAGATAGATAGAGATAGGTAGGTAGGTAGATTGATAGATACAGATAGGTAGGTAGGTAGGTAGATAGATAGAGATATGTAGGTAGGTAGGTAGATAGAGATAGGTAGGTAGGTAGATAGTTAGATAGAGAGAGATAGGTAGGTAGGTAGATTGATAGATACAGATAGGTAGGTAGGTAGATAGATAGATACAGATAGGTAGGTAGGTAGATAAATAGATAGAGATAGGTAGGTAGGTAGATAGATAAATACAGATAGGTAGGTAGGTAGGTAGATAGATAGAGATAGGTAGGTAGGTAGATAAATAGATAGAGATAGGTAGGTAGGTAGATTGATAGATACAGATAGGTAGGTAGATAGGTAGATAGATAGATACAGATAGGTAGGTAGGTAGATTGATAGATAGAGATAGGTAGGTAGGTAGATAGATAGATAGAGATAGGTAGGTAGGTAGGTAGATAGATAGAGATAGGTAGGTATGTAGATAGATAGATAGAGAAAGGTAGGTAGGTAGATAGATAGAGATAGATAGGTAGGTAGATTGATAGAGACAGATAGGTAGGTAGGTAGATAGATAGATAGCGATAGGTAGGTAGGTAGATAGATAGATACAGTTAGGTAGGTAGGTAGGTAGATAGATACAGATAGGTAGGTAGGTAGATAGATAGATAGAGATAGGTAGGTAGATAGATAGATAGAGATAGGTAGGTAGGTAGATAGATAGATAGAGATAGATAGGTAGGTAGATTTATAGAGACAGATAGGTAGGTAGGTAGATAGATAGATAGAGATAAGTAGGTAGGTAGATTGATAGATACAGATAGGTAGGTAGGTAATTAGATAGATACAGATAGATAGGTAGGTAGATTGATAGAGACAGATAGGTAGGTAGGTAGATAGATAGATAGAGATAGGTAGGTAGGTAGATTGATAGATACAGATAGGTAGGTAGGTAGGTAGGTAGGTAGGTAGGTAGATAGATAGATACAGATAGGTAGGTAGGTAGATAGATAGATAGAGATAGGTAGGTAGGTAGATTGATAGATACAGATAGGTAGGTAGGTAGGTAGATTGATAGATAGAGATAGGTAGGTAGGTAGATAGATAGAGACAGGTAGATAGGTAGGTAGATAGATAGAGATAGGTCGGTAGGTATGTAGATAGAGATAGGTAGGTAGGTAGGTAGATAGATAGAGATAGGTAGGTAGGTAGATAGATAGATAGAGATAGATAGGTAGGTAGATTGATAGAAACAGATAGGTAGGTAGGTAGATAGATAGAGATAGGTCGGTAGGTATGTAGATAGAGATAGGTAGGTAGGTAGGTAGATAGATAGAGATAGGTAGGTAGGTAGATAGATAGATAGAGATAGATAGGTAGGTAGATTGATAGATACAGATAGGTAGGTAGGTAGATAGATAGATACAGATAGGTAGGTAAGTACATAGATACAGATATGTAGGTAGGTAGATAGATAGATAGAGATAGGTAGGTAGGTAGATAGATAGAGATAGGCAGGTAGGTAGGTAGATAGATAGAGATAGGTAGGTAGGTAGAGAGATAGATAGACATAGGTAGGTAGGTAGGTAGATAGATAGAGATAGGTAGTAAGGTAGATAGATAGATATAGATAGATAGGTAGGTAGATTGATAGAGAAGATAGGTAGGTAGGTGGATAGATAGATAGAGATAGGTAGGTAGGTAGATTGATAGATACAGATAGGTAGGTAGGTAGATAGACAGATACAGATAGGTAGGTAGGTAGATAGATACAGATATGTAGGTAGGTAGATAGATAGATAGAGATAGGTAGGTAGGTAGGTAGGTAGATAGATAGAGATAGGTAGGTAGGTAGGTAGGTAGAGGTAGTTAGGTAGGTTGGTAGATAGATACAGATAGGTAGGTAGGTAGATAGATAGATAGAGATAGGTAGGTAGGTAGATTGATAGATATAGATAGGTAGGTAGGTAGGTAGATAGATAGAGATAGGTAGGTAGGTAGGTAGATAGAGATAGGTATGTAGGTAGATAGATAGATAGATAGATAGAGATAGGTAGGTAGGTAGATTGATAGATACAGATAGGTAGGTAGCTAGATAGATAGATACAGATAGGTAGGTAGGTAGATAGATAGATAGATAGACATAGGTAGGTAGGTAGATTGATAGATACAGATAGGTAGGTAGGTAGATAGATAGATACAGATAGGTAGGTAGGTAGATAAATAGATAGAGATAGGTAGGTAGGTAGATAGATAAATACAGACAGGTAGGTAGGTAGGTAGATAGATAGAGATAGGTAGGTAGGTAGATAGATAGATAGAGATAGGTAGGTAGGTAGATCGATAGATACAGATAGGTAGGTAGGTAGGTAGATAGATAGATACAGATAGGTAGGTAGGTAGATTGATAGATAGAGATAGGTAGGTAGGTAGATAGATAGATAGAGATAGGTAGGTAGGTAGGTAGATAGAGATAGGTAGGTATGTAGATAGATAGATAGAGATAGGTAGGTAGGTAGATAGATAGATAGCGATAGGTAGGTAGGTAGATAGGTAGATACAGTTAGGTAGGTAGGTAGGTAGATAGATACAGATAGGTAGGTAGGTAGATAGATAGATAGAGATAGGTAGGTAGGTAGATAGATAGATAGAGATAGGTAGGTAGGTAGATAGATAGATAGATAGATAGAGATAGGTAGGTAGATTGATAGAGACAGATAGGTAGGTAGATAGATAGATAGAGATAGGTAGGTAGGTAGATTGATAGATACATATGTAGGTAGGTAGGTAGATAGATCGATAGATACAGATAGGTAGGTAGGTAGATAGATAGATAGAGATAGATAGGTAGGTAGATTGATAGATACAGATAGGTAGGTAGGTAGATAGATAAATACAGATAGGTAGGTAGGTAGATAGATAGATACAGATAGGTAGGTAGGTAGGTAGGTAGATAGATAGAGATAGGTAGGTAGGTAGGTAGATAGATAGAGATAGGTAGGTAGGTAGGTAGATAGATAGAGATAGGTAGGTAGGTAGATAGATAGATAGAGATAGGTAGGTAGGTAGGTAGGTAGATAGATAGAGATAGGTAGGTAGGTAGATAGATAGATAGAGATAGATAGGTAGGTAGATTGATAGAGACAGATAGGTAGTTAGGTAGATAGATAGATAGATAGAGAAAGGTAGGTAGTTAGATTGATAGATAGATACAGATAGGTAGGTAGGTAGATAGATAGAGATAGGTAGGTAGGTAGATAGATAGATACAGATAGGTAGGTAGGTAGATAGATAGATAGAGATATGTAGGTAGGTAGATAGATAGAGATAGGTAGGTAGGTAGATTGATAGATACAGATAGGTAGGTAGGTAGATAGATAGATAGAGATAGGTAGGTAGGTAGATAGATAGATAGAGATAGGTAGGTTGGTAGATAGATAGATAGAGATAGGTAGGTAGGTAGATTGATAGATACAGATAGGTAGGTAGGTAATTAGATAGATACAGATAGATAGGTAGGTAGATAGATAGATACAGATAGGTAGGTAGGTAGATAGATAGATAGAGACAGGTAGGTAGGTAGGTAGATAGATAGAGATAGGTCGGTAGGTAGATTGATAGATACAGATAGGTAGGTAGGTAGGTAGATTGATAGATAGAGATAGGTAGGCAGGTAGATAGATAGATGGAGATAAGTAGGTAGGTAGATTGATAGATAGAGATAGGTAGGTAGGTAGATAGACAGATAGATAGATAGAGATAGGTAGGTAGGTAGATAGATAGATAGATAGATAGAGATAGGTAGGTAGGTAGATTGATAGATACAGATAGGTAGGTAGGTAGATAGATAGATATAGATAGGTAGGTAGGTAGATAGATAGATACATATGTAGGTAGGTAGGTAGGTAGATAGATAGATACAGATAGGTAGGTAGGTAGATAGATAGATAGAGATAGATAGGTAGGTAGATTGATAGATACAGATAGGTAGGTAGGTAGATAGATAAATACAGATAGGTAGGTAGGTAGATAGATAGATACAGATAGGTAGGTAGGTAGGTAGATAGATAGAGATAGGTAGGTAGGTAGGTAGATAGATAGAGATAGGTAGGTAGGTAGGTAGATAGATAGAGATAGGTAGGTAGGTAGATAGATAGATAAGATAGGTAGGTAGGTAGGTAGGTATATAGATAGAGATAGGTAGGTAGGTAGATAGATAGACAGAGATAGATAGGTAGGTAGATTGATAGAGACAGATAGGTAGTTAGGTAGATAGATAGATAGATAGAGAAAGGTAGGTAGTTAGATTGATAGATAGATACAGATAGGTAGGTAGGTAGATAGATAGAGATAGGTAGGTAGGTAGATAGATAGATACAGATAGGTAGGTAGGTAGATAGATAGATAGAGATATGTAGGTAGGTAGATAGATAGATACAGATAGGTATGTAGGTAGATTGATAGATACAGATAGGTAGGTAGGTAGATAGATAGATAGAGATAAGTAGGTAGGTAGATTGATAGATAGAGATAGGTAGGTAGGTAGATAGATAGATACAGATAGGTAGGTAGGTAGGTAGATAGATAGAGATAGGTAGGTAGGTAGATAGATAGATAGAGATAGGTAGGTAGGTAGGTAGATAGATAGAGATAGGTAGGTAGGTAAGTAGATAGATAGAGATAGGTAGGTAGGTAGAGAGATAGATAGAGATAGGTAGGTAGGTAGGTAGATAGATAGTGATAGGTAGGTAGATAGATAGATAGAGATAGATAGGTAGGTAGATTGATAGAGACAGATAGGTAGGTAGGTAGATAGATAGATAGATAGATAGAGATAGGTAGGTAGGTAGATTGATAGATACAGATAGGTAGGTAGGTAGATAGATAGATACAGATAGGTAGGTAGGTACATAGATACAGATAGGTAGGTAGGTAGATAGATAGAGATAGGTACGTAGGTAGATAGATAGATACAGATAGTTAGGTAGGTAGATTGATAGATAGAGATAGGTAGGTAGGTAGATAGATAGATAGAGATAGGTAGGTAGGTAGGTAGATAGATAGAGATAGGTAGGTAGGTAGATAGATAGATAGAGATAGGTAGGTAGGTAGATTGATAGATACAGATAGGTAGGTAGGTAGATAGATAGATACAGATAGTTAGGTAGGTAGATTGATAGATAGAGATATGTAGGTAGGTAGATAGATAGATAGAGATAGGTAGGTAGGTAGGTAGATAGATAGAGATAGGTAGGTAGGTAGATAGATAGATAGAGATAGATAGGTAGGTAGATTGATAGAGACAGATAGGTAGGTAGGTAGATAGATAGATAGAGATAGGTAGGTATGTAGATATATAGATACAGATAGGTAGGTAGGTAGGTAGATAGATACAGATAGGTAGGTAGGTAGATAGATAGATACAGATAGGTAGGTAGGTAGATAGATAGAGAGAGATAGGTAGGTAGGTAGATAGATAGAGATAGGTAGGTAGGTAGGTAGATAGATAGAGATCGGTAGGTAGGTAGAGAGATAGATAGAGATAGGTAGGTAGGTAGGTAGATAGATAGAGATAGGTAGGTAGGTAGATAGATAGATAGAGATAGATAGGTAGGTAGATTGATATAGACAGATAGGTAGGTAGGTAGATAGATAGATAGAGATAGGTAGGTAGGTAGATAGATAGATAGAGATAGGTAGGTAGGTAGATAGATAGATAGAGATAGATAGGTTGGTAGATTGATAGAGACAGATAGGTAGGTAGATAGATAGATAGAGATAGGTAGGTAGGTAGATTGATAGATACATATGTAGGTAGGTAGGTAGGTAGATCGATAGATACAGATAGGTAGGTAGATAGATAGATAGAGATAGATAGGTAGGTAGATTGATAGATACAGATAGGTAGGTAGGTAGATAGATAAATACAGATAGGTAGGTAGGTAGATAGATAGAGATAGGTAGGTAGGTAGGTAGATAGATAGAGATAGGTAGGTAGGTAGGTAGATAGATAGAGATAGGTAGGTAGGTAGATAGATAGATAGAGATAGGTAGGTAGGTAGGTAGGTAGATAGATAGAGATAGGTAGGTAGGTAGATAGATAGATAGAGATAGATAGGTAGGTAGATTGATAGAGACAGATAGGTAGTTAGGTAGATAGATAGATAGATAGATAGAGAAAGGTAGGTAGTTAGATTGATAGATAGATACAGATAGGTAGGTAGGTAGATAGAGATAGGTAGGTAGGTAGATAGATAGATACAGATAGGTAGGTAGGTAGATAGATAGATAGAGATATGTAGGTAGGTAGATAGATAGAGATAGGTAGGTAGGTAGATTGATAGATACAGATAGGTAGGTAGGTAGATAGATAGATAGAGATAAGTAGGTAGGTAGATTCATAGATAGAGATAGGTAGGTAGGTAGATAGATAGATAGATAGATAGATAGATAGATAGATAGATAGATAGATAGATAGATAGATAGAGATAGGTAGGTAGGTAGATAGATAGATAGATAGAGATAGGTAGGTTGGTAGATAGATAGATAGAGATAGGTAGGTAGGTAGATTGATAGATACAGATAGGTAGGTAGGTAATTAGATAGATACAGATAGATAGGTAGGTAGATAGATAGATACAGATAGGTAGGTAGGTAGATAGATAGATAGAGACAGGTAGGTAGGTAGGTAGATAGATAGAGATAGGTCGGTAGGTAGATTGATAGATACAGATAGGTAGGTAGGTAGGTAGATTGATAGATAGAGATAGGTAGGCAGGTAGATAGATAGATGGAGATAAGTAGGTAGGTAGATTGATAGATAGAGATAGGTAGGTAGGTAGATAGACAGATAGATAGATAGAGATAGGTAGGTAGGTAGATAGATAGATAGATAGAGATAGGTAGGTAGGTAGATTGATAGATACAGATAGGTAGGTAGGTAGATAGATAGATATAGATAGGTAGGTAGGTAGGTAGATAGATACATATGTAGGTAGGTAGGTAGGTAGATAGATAGATACAGATAGGTAGGTAGGTAGATAGATAGATAGAGATAGATAGGTAGGTAGATTGATAGATACAGATAGGTAGGTAGGTAGATAGATAAATACAGATAGGTAGGTAGGTAGATAGATAGATACAGATAGGTAGGTAGGTAGGTAGATAGATAGAGATAGGTAGGTAGGTAGGTAGATAGATAGAGATAGGTTGGTAGGTAGGTAGATAGATAGAGATAGGTAGGTAGGTAGATAGATAGATAAGATAGGTAGGTAGGTAGGTAGGTAGGTAGGTAGATAGAGATAGGTAGGTAGGTAGATAGATAGATAGAGATAGATAGGTAGGTAGATTGATAGAGACAGATAGGTAGTTAGGTAGATAGATAGATAGATAGAGAAAGGTAGGTAGTTAGATTGATAGATAGATACAGATAGGTAGGTAGGTAGATAGATAGAGATAGGTAGGTAGGTAGATAGATAGATAAAGATAGGTAGGTAGGTAGATAGATAGATAGAGATATGTAGGTAGGTAGATAGATAGATAGAGATAGGTAGGTAGGTAGATTGATAGATACAGATAGGTAGGTAGGTAGATAGATAGATAGAGATAAGTAGGTAGGTAGATTGATAGATAGAGATAGGTAGGTAGGTAGATAGATAGATACAGATAGGTAGGTAGATAGATAGAGATAGGTAGGTAGGTAGATAGATAGATAGAGATAGGTAGGTAGGTAGGTAGATAGATAGAGATAGGTAGGTAGGTAAGTAGATAGATAGAGATAGGTAGGTAGGTAGATTGATAGAGACAGATAGGTAGGTAGGTAGATAGATAGATAGATAGATAGAGATAGGTAGGTAGGTAGGTAGATAGATAGTGATAGGTAGGTAGATAGATAGATAGAGATAGATAGGTAGGTAGATTGATAGAGACAGATAGGTAGGTAGGTAGATAGATAGATAGATAGATAGAGATAGGTAGGTAGGTAGATTGATAGATACAGATAGGTAGGTAGGTAGATAGATAGATACAGATAGGTAGGTAGGTACATAGATACAGATTGGTAGGTAGGTAGATAGATAGAGATAGGTACGTAGGTAGATAGATAGAGATAGGTAGTAGGTAGATTGATAGATACAGATAGGTAGGTAGGTAGATAGATAGATACAGATAGTTAGGTAGGTAGATTGATAGATAGAGATAGGTAGGTAGGTAGATAGATAGATAGAGATAGGTAGGTAGGTAGGTAGATAGATAGAGATAGGTAGGTAGGTAGATAGATAGATAGAGATAGGTAGGTAGGTAGATTGATAGATACAGATAGGTAGGTAGGTAGGTAGATAGATAGAGATAGGTAGGTAGGTAGATAGATAGATAGAGATAGGTAGGTAGGTAGGTAGATAGATAGAGATAGGTAGGTAGGTAAGTAGATAGATAGAGATAGGTAGGTAGGTAGAGAGATAGATAGAGATAGGTAGGTAGGTAGGTAGATAGATAGTGATAGGTAGGTAGATAGATAGATAGAGATAGATAGGTAGGTAGATTGATAGAGACAGATAGGTAGGTAGGTAGATAGATAGATAGATAGATAGATAGAGATAGGTAGGTAGGTAGATTGATAGATACAGATAGGTAGGTAGGTAGATAGATAGATACAGATAGGTAGGTAGGTACATAGATACAGATAGGTAGGTAGGTAGATAGATAGAGATAGGTACGTAGGTAGATAGATAGATACAGATAGTTAGGTAGGTAGATTGATAGATAGAGATAGGTAGGTAGGTAGATAGATAGATAGAGATAGGTAGGTAGGTAGATTGATAGATACAGATAGGTAGGTAGGTAGATAGATAGATACAGATAGTTAGGTAGGTAGATTGATAGATAGAGATAGGTAGGTAGGTAGATAGATAGATAGAGATAGGTAGGTAGGTAGGTAGATAGATAGAGATAGGTAGGTAGGTAGATAGATAGATAGAGATAGATAGGTAGGTAGATTGATAGAGACAGATAGGTAGGTAGGTAGATAGATAGATAGAGATAGGTAGGTATGTAGATATATAGATACAGATAGGTAGGTAGGTAGATAGATAGATACAGATAGGTAGGTAGGTAGATAGATAGATATAGATAGGTAGGTAGGTAGATAGATAGATAGAGATAGGTAGGTAGGTAGATAGATAGAGATAGGTAGGTAGGTAGGTAGATAGATAGAGATCGGTAGGTAGGTAGAGAGATAGATAGAGATAGGTAGGGAGGTAGGTAGATAGATAGAGATAGGTAGGTAGGTAGATAGATAGATAGAGATAGATAGGTAGGTAGATTGATAGATACAGATAGGTAGGCAGGTAGATAGATAGATACAGATAGTTAGGTAGGTAGATTGATAGATAGAGATAGGTAGGTAGGTAGATAGATAGATAGAGATAGGTAGGTAGGTAGGTAGATAGATAGAGATAGGTAGGTAGGTAGATAGATAGATAGAGATAGATAGGTAGGTAGATTGATAGAGACAGATAGGTAGGTAGGTAGATAGATAGATAGAGATAGGTAGGTATGTAGATATATAGATACAGATAGGTAGGTAGGTAGATAGATAGATACAGATAGGTAGGTAGGTAGATAGATAGATATAGATAGGTAGGTAGGTAGATAGATAGATAGAGATAGGTAGGTAGGTAGATAGATAGAGATAGGTAGGTAGGTAGGTAGATAGATAGAGATCGGTAGGTAGGTAGAGAGATAGATAGAGATAGGTAGGGAGGTAGGTAGATAGATAGAGATAGGTAGGTAGGTAGATAGATAGATAGAGATAGATAGGTAGGTAGATTGATAGAGACAGATAGGTAGGTAGGTAGATAGATAGATAGAGATAGGTAGGTAGGTAGATAGATAGATAGAGATAGGTAGGTAGGTAGATAGATAGATAGAGATAGATAGGTAGGTAGATTGATAGAGACAGATAGGTAGGTAGATAGATAGATAGAGATAGGTAGGTAGGTAGATTGATAGATACATATGTAGGTAGGTAGGTAGGTAGATCGATAGATACAGATAGGTAGGTAGGTAGATAGATAGATAGAGATAGATAGGTAGGTAGATTGATAGATACAGATAGGTAGGTAGGTAGATAGATAAATACAGATAGGTAGGTAGGTAGATAGATAGATACAGATAGGTAGGTAGGTAGGTAGATAGATAGAGATAGGTAGGTAGGTAGGTAGATAGATAGAGATAGGTAGGTAGGTAGGTAGATAGATAGAGATAGGTAGGTAGGTAGGTAGATAGATAGAGATAGGTAGGTAGGTAGGTAGGTAGATAGATAGAGATAGGTAGGTAGGTAGATAGATAGATAGAGATAGATAGGTAGGTAGATTGATAGATACAGATAGGTAGGCAGGTAGATAGATAGATACAGATAGTTAGGTAGGTAGATTGATAGATAGAGATAGGTAGGTAGGTAGATAGATAGATAGAGATAGGTAGGTAGGTAGGTAGATAGAGATAGGTAGGTAGGTAGATAGATAGATACAGATAGGTAGGTAGGTAGATAGATAGATAGAGATATGTAGGTAGGTAGATAGATAGAGATAGGTAGGTAGGTAGATTGATAGATACAGATAGGTAGGTAGGTAGATAGATAGATAGAGATAAGTAGGTAGGTAGATTCATAGACAGAGATAGGTAGGTAGGTAGATAGATAGATAGATAGATAGATAGATAGATAGATAGATAGATAGATAGATAGATAGATAGATAGATAGATAGAGATAGGTAGGTAGGTAGATAGATAGATAGATAGATAGAGATAGGTAGGTTGGTAGATAGATAGATAGAGATAGGTAGGTAGGTAGATTGATAGATACAGATAGGTAGGTAGGTAATTAGATAGATACAGATAGATAGGTAGGTAGATAGATAGATACAGATAGGTAGGTAGGTAGATAGATAGAAAGAGACAGGTAGGTAGGTAGGTAGATAGATAGAGATAGGTCGGTAGGTAGATTGATAGATACAGATAGGTAGGTAGGTAGGTAGATTGATAGATAGAGATAGGTAGGCAGGTAGATAGATAGATGGAGATAAGTAGGTAGGTAGATTGATAGATAGAGATAGGTAGGTAGGTAGATAGACAGATAGATAGATAGAGATAGGTAGGTAGGTAGATAGATAGATAGATAGAGATAGGTAGGTAGGTAGATTGATAGATACAGATAGGTAGGTAGGTAGATAGATAGATATAGATAGGTAGGTAGGTAGATAGATAGATACATATGTAGGTAGGTAGGTAGGTAGATAGATAGATACAGATAGGTAGGTAGGTAGATAGATAGATAGAGATAGATAGGTAGGTAGATTGATAGATACAGATAGGTAGGTTGGTAGATAGATAAATACAGATAGGTAGGTAGGTAGATAGATAGATACAGATAGGTAGGTAGGTAGGTAGATAGATAGAGATAGGTAGGTAGGTAGGTAGATAGATAGAGATAGGTAGGTAGGTAGGTAGATAGATAGAGATAGGTAGGTAGGTAGATAGATAGATAAGATAGGTAGGTAGGTAGGTAGGTAGATAGATAGAGATAGGTAGGTAGGTAGATAGATAGATAGAGATAGATAGGTAGGTAGATTGATAGAGACAGATAGGTAGTTAGGTAGATAGATAGATAGATAGAGAAAGGTAGGTAGTTAGATTGATAGATAGATACAGATAGGTAGGTAGGTAGATAGATAGAGATAGGTAGGTAGGTAGATAGATAGATACAGATAGGTAGGTAGGTAGATAGATAGATAGAGATATGTAGGTAGGTAGATAGATAGATAGAGATAGGTAGGTAGGTAGATTGATAGATACAGATAGGTAGGTAGGTAGATAGATAGATAGAGATAAGTAGGTAGGTAGATTGATAGATAGAGATAGGTAGGTAGGTAGATAGATAGATACAGATAGGTAGGTAGATAGATAGAGATAGGTAGGTAGGTAGATAGATAGATAGAGATAGGTAGGTAGGTAGGTAGATAGATAGAGATAGGTAGGTAGGTAAGTAGATAGATAGAGATAGGTAGGTAGGTAGAGAGATAGATAGAGATAGGTAGGTAGGTAGGTAGATAGATAGTGATAGGTAGGTAGATAGATAGATAGAGATAGATAGGTAGGTAGATTGATAGAGACAGATAGGTAGGTAGGTAGATAGATAGATAGATAGATAGAGATAGGTAGGTAGGTAGATTGATAGATACAGATAGGTAGGTAGGTAGATAGATAGATACAGATAGGTAGGTAGGTACATAGATACAGATTGGTAGGTAGGTAGATAGATAGAGATAGGTACGTAGGTAGATAGATAGAGATAGGTAGTAGGTAGATTGATAGATACAGATAGGTAGGTAGGTAGATAGATAGATACAGATAGTTAGGTAGGTAGATTGATAGATAGAGATAGGTAGGTAGGTAGATAGATAGATAGAGATAGGTAGGTAGGTAGGTAGATAGATAGAGATAGGTAGGTAGGTAGATAGATAGATAGAGATAGGTAGGTAGGTAGATTGATAGATACAGATAGGTAGGTAGGTAGATAGATAGATACAGATAGTTAGGTAGGTAGATTGATAGATAGAGATAGGTAGGTAGGTAGATAGATAGATAGAGATAGGTAGGTAGGTAGATAGATAGAGATAGGTAGGTAGGTAGATAGATAGAGATAGATAGGTAGGTAGATTGATAGAGACAGATAGGTAGGTAGGTAGATAGATAGATAGAGATAGGTAGGTATGTAGATATATAGATACAGATAGGTAGGTAGGTAGATAGATAGATACAGATAGGTAGGTAGGTAGATAGATAGATACAGATAGGTAGGTAGGTAGATAGATAGATAGAGATAGGTAGGTAGGTAGATAGATAGAGATAGGTAGGTAGGTAGGTAGATAGATAGAGATCGGTAGGTAGGTAGAGAGATAGATAGAGATAGGTAGGTAGGTAGGTAGATAGATAGAGAGAGGTAGGTAGGTAGATAGATAGATAGAGATAGATAGGTAGGTAGATTGATAGAGAAAGATAGGTAGGTAGGTAGATAGATAGATAGATAGAGATAGGTAGGTAGGTAGATTGATAGAGACAGATAGGTAGGTAGGTAGATAGATAGATAGATAGAGATAGGTAGGTAGGTAGATTGATAGATACAGATAGGTAGGTAGGTAGATAGATAGATACAGATAGGTAGGTAAGTACATAGATACAGATATGTAGGTAGGTAGATAGATAGATAGAGATAGGTAGGTAGGTAGATAGATAGAGATAGGTAGGTAGGTAGATAGATAGAGATAGGTAGGTAGGTAGAGAGATAGATAGAGATAGGTAGGTAGGTAGGTAGATAGATAGAGATAGGTAGTAAGGTAGATAGATAGATAGAGATAGATAGGAAGGTAGATTGATAGAGACAGATAGGTAGGTAGGTGGATAGATAGATAGAGATAGGTAGGTAGGTAGATTGATAGATACAGATAGGTAGGTAGGTAGATAGATAGATACAGATAGGTAGGTAGGTAGATAGATACAGATATGTAGGTAGGTAGATAGATAGATAGAGATAGGTAGGTAGGTAGGTAGGTAGATAGATAGAGATAGGTAGGTAGGTAGGTAGAGATAGTTAGGTAGGTTGGTAGATAGATACAGATAGGTAGGTAGGTAGATAGATAGATAGAGATAGGTAGGTAGGTAGGTAGATAGATAGAGATAGGTAGGTAGGTAGATAGATAGATAGAGATAGATAGGTAGTTAGATTGATAGAGACAGATAGGTAGGTAGGTAGATAGATAGATAGATAGAGATAGGTAGGTAGGTAGATTGATAGATACAGATAGGTAGGTAGGTAGATAGATACAGATAGGTAGGTAAGTACATAGATACACATATGTAGGTAGGTAGATAGATAGATAGAGATAGGTAAGTAGGTAGATAGATAGAGATAGGTAGGTAGGTAGGTAGATAGATAGAGATAGGTAGGTAGGTAGAGAGATAGATAGAGATAGGTAGGTAGGTAGGTAGATAGATAGAGATAGGTAGTAAGGTAGATAGATAGATAGAGATAGATAGGTAGGTAGATTGATAGAGACAGATAGGTAGATAGGTGGATAGATAGATAGAGATAGGTAGGTAGGTAGATTGATAGCTACAGATAGGTAGGTAGGTAGATAGATAGATAGATACAGATAGGTAGGTAGGTAGATAGATACAGATATGTAGGTAGGTAGATAGATAGATAGAGATAGGTAGGTAGGTAGGTAGGTAGATAGATAGAGATAGGTAGGTAGGTAGGTAGGTAGAGATAGTTAGGTAGGTTGGTAGATAGATACAGATAGGTAGGTAGGTAGATAGATAGATAGAGATAGGTAGGTAGGTAGATTGATAGATACAGATAGGTAGGTAGGTAGGTAGATAGATAGAGATAGGTAGGTAGGTAGGTAGATAGAGATAGGTAGGTAGGTAGATAGATAGATAGATAGAGATAGGTAGGTAGGTAGATTGATAGATACAGATAGGTAGGTAGCTAGATAGATAGATACAGATAGGTAGGTAGGTAGATAGATAGATAGATAGATAGATAGACATAGGTAGGTAGGTAGATTGATAGATACAGATAGGTAGGTAGGTAGATAGATAGATACAGATAGGTAGGTAGGTAGATAAATAGATAGAGATAGGTAGGTAGGTAGATAGATAAATACAGATAGGTAGGTAGGTAGGTAGATAGATAGAGATAGGTAGGTAGGTAGATAGATAGATAGAGATAGGTAGGTAGGTAGATCGATAGATACAGATAGGTAGGTAGGTAGGTAGATAGATAGATACAGATAGGTAGGTAGGTAGATTGATAGATAGTGATAGGTAGGTAGGTAGATAGATAGAGATAGGTAGGTAGGTAGGTAGATAGAGATAGGTAGGTATGTAGATAGATAGATAGAGATAGGTAGGTAGGTAGATAGATAGAGATAGATAGGTAGGTAAATTGATAGAGAAATATAGGTAGGTAGGTAGATAGATAGATAGCGATAGGTAGGTAGGTAGATAGATAGATACAGTTAGGTAGGTAGGAAGGTAGATAGATACAGATAGGTAGGTAGGTAGATAGATAGATAGAGATAGGTAGGTAGGTAGATAGATAGATAGAGATAGGTAGGTAGGTAGATAGATAGATAGAGATAGATAGGTAGGTAGATTGATAGAGCCAGATAGGTAGGTAGATAGATAGATAGAGATAGGTAGGTAGGTAGATAGATAGATACATATGTAGGTAGGTAGGTAGGTAGATAGATAGATACAGATAGGTAGGTAGGTAGATAGATAGATAGAGATAGATAGGTAGGTAGATTGATAGATACAGATAGGTAGGTAGGTAGATAGATAAATACAGATAGGTAGGTAGGTAGATAGATAGATACAGATAGGTAGGTAGGTAGGTAGATAGATAGAGATAGGTAGGTAGGTAGATAGATAGATAGAGATAGGTAGGTAGGTAGGTAGATAGATAGAGATAGGTAGGTAGGTAGATAGATAGATAGAGATAGGTAGGTAGGTAGGTAGGTAGATAGATAGAGATAGGTAGGTAGGTAGATAGATAGAGATAGATAGGTAGGTAGATTGATAGAGACAGATAGGTAGTTAGGTAGATAGATAGATAGATAGAGAAAGGTAGGTAGTTAGATTGATAGATAGATACAGATAGGTAGGTAAGTAGATAGATAGAGATAGATAGGTAGGTAGATAGATAGATACAGATAGGTAGGTAGGTAGATAGATAGATAGAGATATGTAGGTAGGTAGATAGATAGAGATAGGTAGGTAGGTAGATTGATAGATACAGATAGGTAGGTAGGTAGGTAGGTAGGTAGGTAGATAGATAGATAGATAGATAGATAGATAGATAGATAGATAGATAGATAGATAGATAGAGATAGGTAGGTAGGTAGATAGATAGATAGATAGATAGAGATAGGTAGGTTGGTAGATAGATAGATAGAGATAGGTAGGTAGGTAGATTGATAGATTCAGATAGGTAGGTAGGTAATTAGATAGATACAGATAGATAGGTAGGTAGATAGATAGATACAGATAGGTAGGTAGGTAGATAGATAGATAGAGATAGGTAGGTAGGTAGATTGATAGATAGAGACAGGTAGGTAGGTAGGTAGATAGATAGAGATAGGTCGGTAGGTAGATTGATAGATACAGATAGGTAGGTAGGTAGGTAGATTGATAGATAGAGATAGGTAGGCAGGTAGATAGATACATGGAGATAAGTAGGTAGGTAGATTGATAGATAGAGATAGGTAGGTAGGTAGATAGATAGATAGATAGATAGATAGATAGATAGATAGATAGAGATAGGTAGGTAGGTAGATAGATAGATAGATAGATAGATAGAGATAGGTAGGTAGGTAGATTGATAGATACAGATAGGTAGGTAGGTAGATAGATAGATATAGATAGGTAGGTAGGTAGATAGATAGATACATATGTAGGTAGGTAGGTAGGTAGATAGATAAATACAGATAGGTAGGTAGGTAGATAGATAGATAGAGATAGATAGGTAGGTAGATTGATAGATACAGATAGGTAGGTAGGTAGATAGATAAATACAGATAGGTAGGTAGGTAGATAGATAGATACAGATAGGTAGGTAGGTAGGTAGATAGATAGAGATAGGTAGGTAGGTAGGTAGATAGATAGAGATAGGTAGGTAGGTAGGTAGATAGATAGAGATAGGTAGGTAGGTAGATAGATAGATAGAGATAGGTAGGTAGGTAGGTAGGTAGATAGATAGAGATAGGTAGGTAGGTAGATAGATAGATAGAGATAGATAGGTAGGTAGATTGATAGAGACAGATAGGTAGTTAGGTAGATAGATAGATAGATAGAGAAAGGTAGGTAGTTAGATTGATAGATAGATACAGATAGGTAGGTAGGTAGATAGATAGAGATAGGTAGGTAGGTAGATAGATAGATACAGATAGGTAGGTAGGTAGATAGATAGATAGAGATATGTAGGTAGGTAGATAGATAGATAGAGATAGGTAGGTAGGTAGATTGATAGATACAGATAGGTAGGTAGGTAGATAGATAGATAGATAGATAGAGATAAGTAGGTAGGTAGATTGATAGATAGAGATAGGTAGGTAGATAGATAGATAGATAGATAGATAGATAGATAGATAGATAGATAGATAGATAGATAGATAGATAGAGATAGGTAGGTAGGTAGATAGATAGATAGATAGAGATAGGTAGGTAGGTAGATAGATAGATAGAGATAGGTAGGTAGGTAGATTGATAGATACAGATAGGTAGGTAGGTAGATAGATAGATACATATGTAGGTAGGTAGGTAGATAGATAGATACAGATAGGTAGGCATGTAGGTAGATAGATAGATACAGATAGGTAGGTAGGTAGATAGATAGATAGAGATAGATAGGTAGATAGATTGATAGATACAGATAGGTAGGTAGGTAGATAGATAGATATAGATAGGTAGGTAGGTAGATAGATAGATACAGATAGGTAGGTAGGTAGATAGATAGATAGAGATAGGTAGGTAGGTAGATAGATAGATAGAGATAGGTAGGTAGGTAGATAGATAGAGATAGGTAGGTAGATAGATAGATAGAGATAGGTAGGTAGGTGGGTAAGTAGATAGATAGAGATAGGTAGGTAGGTAGGTAGGTATATAGATAGAGATAGGTAGGTAGATAGATTGATAGAGACAGATAGGTAGGTAGGTAGATAGATAGATAGATAGATAGATAGATAGATAGATAGATAGATAGATAGATAGATAGATAGATAGATAGATAGATAGATAGATAGAGATAGGTAGGTAGGTAGGTAGGTAGGTAGAGATAGTTAGGTAGGTAGGTAGATAGAAAGAGATAGTTAGGTAGGTAGGTAGATAGATACAGATAGGTAGGTAGGTAGATAGATAGATAGAGATAGGTAGGTAGGTAGATTGATAGATACAGATAGGTAGGTAGGTAGATAGATAGATAGAGATAGGTAGGTAGGTAGATAGATAGAGATGGGTAGGTAGGTAGGTAGATAGATAGAGATAGGTAGGTAGGTAGATAGATAGATACAGATAGGTAGGTAGGTAGATAGATAGATAGAGATAGGTAGGTAGGTAGATTGATAGATAGAGATAGGTAGGTAGGTAGATAGATAGATAGAGATAGATAGGTAGGTAGATTGATAGAGACAGATAGGTAGGTAGGTAGATAGATAGATAGAGATAGGTAGGTAGGTAGATTGATAGATACAGATATGTAGGTAGGTAGATTGATAGATAGAGATAGGTAGGTAGGTAGATAGATAGATAGAGACAGGTAGGTAGGTAGGTAGATAGATAGAGATAGGTCGGTAGGTATGTAGAAAGATAGAGATAGGTAGGTAGGTAGATTGATAGATAGAGATAGGTAGGCAGGTAGATAGATAGATAGATAGATAGATAGATAGATAGATAGATAGATAGATAGATAGATAGATAGAGATAAGTAGGTAGGTAGATTGATAGATAGAGATAGGTAGGTAGGTAGATAGATAGATAAATAGAGATAGGTAGGTAGGTAGATAGATAGATACAGAGAGGTAGGTAGGTAGATAGATAGATACAGATAGGTAGGTAGGTAGATAGATAGATACATATGTAGGTAGTTAGATAGATAGATTCAGATAGGTAGGTAGGTAGATTGATAGATACAGATAGGTAGGTAGCTAGATAGATAGATACAGATAGGTAGGTAGTTAGATAGATAGATAGACATAGGTAGGTAGGTAGATTGATAGATACAGATAGGTAGGTAGGTAGATAGATAGATACAGATAGGTAGGTAGGTAGATAAATAGATAGAGATAGGTAGGTAGGTAGATAGATAAATACAGATAGGTAGGTAGGTAGGTAGATAGATAGAGATAGGTAGGTAGGTAGATAGATAGATAGAGATAGGTAGGTAGGTAGATAAATAGATAGAGATAGGTAGGTAGGTAGATAGATAAATACAGATAGGTAGGTAGGTAGGTAGATAGATAGAGATAGGTAGGTAGGTAGATAGATAGATAGAGATAGGTAGGTAGGTAGATCGATAGATACAGATAGGTAGGTAGGTAGGTAGATAGATAGATACAGATAGGTAGGTAGGTAGATTGATAGATAGAGATAGGTAGGTAGGTAGATAGATAGATAGAGATAGGTAGGTAGGTAGGTAGATAGAGATAGGTAGGTATGTAGATAGATAGATAGAGATAGGTAGGTAGGTAGATAGATAGAGATAGATAGGTAGGTAGATTGATAGAGACAGATAGGTAGGTAGGTAGATAGATAGATAGCGATAGGTAGGTAGGTAGATAGATAGATACAGTTAGGTAGGTAGGTAGGTAGATAGATACAGATAGGTAGGTAGGTAGATAGATAGATAGAGATAGGTAGGTAGGTAGATAGATAGATAGAGATAGATAGGTAGGTAGATTGATAGAGACAGATAGGTAGGTAGATAGATAGATAGAGATAGGTAGGTAGGTAGATAGATACATATGTAGGTAGGTAGGTAGGTAGATAGATAGATACAGATAGGTAGGTAGGTAGATAGATAGATAGAGATAGATAGGAAGGTAGATTGATAGATACAGATAGGTAGGTAGGTAGGTAGATAGATAGAGATAGGTAGGTAGGTAGGTAGATAGATAGAGATAGGTAGGTAGGTAGGTAGATAGATAGAGATAGGTAGGTAGGTAGATAGATAGATAGAGATAGGTAGGTAGGTAGGTAGGTAGATAGATAGAGATAGGTAGGTAGGTAGATAGATAGATAGAGATAGATAGGTAGGTAGATTGATAGAGACAGATAGGTAGTTAGGTAGATAGATAGATAGATAGATAGATAGATAGAGAAAGGTAGGTAGTTAGATTGATAGATAGATACAGATAGGTAGATAGGTAGATAGATAGAGATAGGTAGGTAGGTAGATAGATAGATACAGATAGGTAGGTAGGTAGATAGATAGATAGAGATATGTAGGTAGGTAGATAGATAGAGATAGGTAGGTAGGTAGATTGATAGATACAGATAGGTAGGTAGGTAGATAGATAGATAGAGATAAGTAGGTAGGTAGATTGATAGATAGAGATAGGTAGGTAGATAGATAGATAGATAGATAGATAGATAGATAGATAGATAGATAGATAGATAGATAGAGATAGGTAGGTAGGTAGATAGATAGATAGATAGATAGAGATAGGTAGGTTGGTAGATAGATAGATAGAGATAGGTAGGTAGGTAGATTGATAGATACAGATAGGTAGGTAGGTAATTAGATAGATACAGATAGATAGGTAGGTAGATAGATAGATACAGATAGGTAGGTAGGTAGATAGATAGATAGAGATAGGTAGGTAGGTAGATTGATAGATACAGATAGGTAGGTAGGTAGATTGATAGATAGAGATAGGTAGGTAGGTAGATAGATAGATAGAGACAGGTAGGTAGGTAGGTAGATAGATAGAGATAGGTCGGTAGGTAGATTGATAGATACAGATAGGTAGGTAGGTAGGTAGATTGATAGATAGAGATAGGTAGGCAGGTAGATAGATAGATGGAGATAAGTAGGTAGGTAGATTGATAGATAGAGATAGGTAGGTAGGTAGATAGATAGATAGATAGATAGATAGAGATAGGTAGGTAGGTAGATAGATAGATAGATAGAGATAGGTAGGTAGGTAGATTGATAGATACAGATAGGTAGGTAGGTAGATAGATAGATATAGATAGGTAGGTAGGTAGATAGATAGATACATATGTAGGTAGGTAGGTAGGTAGATAGATAGATACAGATAGGTAGGTAGGTAGATAGATAGATAGAGATAGATAGGTAGGTAGATTGATAGATACAGATAGGTAGGTAGGTAGATAGATAAATACAGATAGGTAGGTAGGTAGATAGATAGATACAGATAGGTAGGTAGGTAGGTAGATAGATAGAGATAGGTAGGTAGGTAGGTAGATAGATAGAGATAGGTAGGTAGGTAGGTAGATAGATAGAGATAGGTAGGTAGGTAGATAGATAGATAGAGATAGGTAGGTAGGTAGGTAGGTAGATAGATAGAGATAGGTAGGTAGGTAGATAGATAGATAGAGATAGATAGGTAGGTAGATTGATAGAGACAGATAGGTAGTTAGGTAGATAGATAGATAGATAGAGAAAGGTAGGTAGTTAGATTGATAGATAGATACAGATAGGTAGGTAGGTAGATAGATAGAGATAGGTAGGTAGGTAGATAGATAGATACAGATAGGTAGGTAGGTAGATAGATAGATAGAGATATGTAGGTAGGTAGATAGATAGATAGAGATAGGTAGGTAGGTAGATTGATAGATACAGATAGGTAGGTAGGTAGATAGATAGATAGAGATAAGTAGGTAGGTAGATTGATAGATAGAGATAGGTAGGTAGGTAGATAGATAGATAGATAGATAGAGATAGGTAGGTAGGTAGATAGATAGATAGATAGATAGAGATAGGTAGGTAGGTAGATTGATAGATACAGATAGGTAGGTAGGTAGATAGATAGATATAGATAGGTAGGTAGGTAGATAGATAGATACATATGTAGGTAGGTAGGTAGGTAGATAGATAGATACAGATAGGTAGGTAGGTAGATAGATAGATAGAGATAGATAGGTAGGTAGATTGATAGATACAGATAGGTAGGTAGGTAGATAGATAAATACAGATAGGTAGGTAGGTAGATAGATAGATACAGATAGGTAGGTAGGTAGGTAGATAGATAGAGATAGGTAGGTAGGTAGGTAGGTAGATAGAGATTGGTAGGTAGGTAGGTAGATAGATAGAGATAGGTAGGTAGGTAGATAGATAGATAGAGATAGGTAGGTAGGTAGGTAGGTAGATAGATAGAGATAGGTAGGTAGGTAGATAGATAGATAGAGATAGATAGGTAGGTAGATTGATAGAGACAGATAGGTAGTTAGGTAGATAGATAGATAGATAGATAGAGAAAGGTAGGTAGTTAGATTGATAGATAGATACAGATAGGTAGGTAGGTAGATAGATAGAGATAGGTAGGTAGGTAGATAGATAGATACAGATAGGTAGGTAGGTAGATAGATAGATAGAGATATGTAGGTAGGTAGATAGATAGATAGAGATAGGTAGGTAGGTAGATTGATAGATACAGATAGGTAGGTAGGTAGATAGATAGATAGAGATAAGTAGGTAGGTAGATTGATAGATAGAGATAGGTAGGTAGGTAGATAGATAGATAGATAGATAGATAGATAGATAGATAGATAGATAGATAGATAGATAGATAGATAGATAGAGATAGGTAGGTAGGTAGATAGATAGAGATAGGTAGGTAGGTAGACAGATAGATAGAGATAGGTAGGTAGGTAGATTGATAGATACAGATAGGTAGGTAGGTAGATAGATAGATACATATGTAGGTAGGTAGGTAGATAGATAGATACAGATAGGTAGGCAGGTAGGTAGATAGATAGATACAGGTAGGTAGGTAGGTAGATAGATAGATAGAGATAGATAGGTAGATAGATTGATAGATACAGATAGGTAGGTAGGTAGATAGATAGATATAGATAGGTAGGTAGGTAGATAGATAGATACAGATAGGTAGGTAGGTAGATAGATAGATAGAGATAGGTAGGTAGGTATGTAGATAGATAGAGATAGGTATGTAGGTAGATAGATAGAGATAGGTAGGTAGATAGATAGATAGAGATAGGTAGGTAGGTAGGTAGGTAGATAGATAGAGATAGGTAGGTAGGTAGGTAGGTATATAGATAGAGATAGGTAGGTAGGTAGATTGATAGAGACAGATAGGTAGGTAGGTAGATAGATAGATAGATAGATAGATAGAGATAGGTAGGTAGGTAGGTAGGTAGGTAGGTAGGTAGAGATAGTTAGGTAGGTAGGTAGATAGAAAGAGATAGTTAGGTAGGTAGGTAGATAGATACAGATAGGTAGGTAGGTAGATAGATAGATAGAGATAGGTAGGTAGGTAGATTGATAGATACAGATAGGTAGGTAGGTAGATAGATAGATAGAGATAGGTAGGTAGGTAGATAGATAGAGATGGGTAGGTAGGTAGGTAGATAGATAGAGATAGGTAGGTAGGTAGATAGATAGATAGATACAGACAGGTAGGTAGGTAGATAGATAGATACAGATAGGTAGGTAGGTAGATTGATAGATAGAGATAGGTAGGTAGGTAGATAGATAGATAGAGATAGGTAGGTAGGTAGGTAGATAGATAGAGATAGGTAGGTAGGTAGATAGATAGATAGAGATAGATAGGTAGGTAGATTGATAGAGACAGATAGGTAGGTAGATAGATAGATAGAGATAGGTAGGTAGGTAGATAGATACATATGTAGGTAGGTAGGTAGGTAGATAGATAGATACAGATAGGTAGGTAGGTAGATAGATAGATAGAGATAGATAGGAAGGTAGATTGATAGATACAGATAGGTAGGTAGGTAGGTAGATAGATAGAGATAGGTAGGTAGGTAGGTAGATAGATAGAGATAGGTAGGTAGGTAGGTAGATAGATAGAGATAGTTAGGTAGGTAGATAGATAGATAGAGATAGGTAGGTAGGTAGGTAGGTAGATAGATAGAGATAGGTAGGTAGGTAGATAGATAGATAGAGATAGATAGGTAGGTAGATTGATAGAGACAGATAGGTAGTTAGGTAGATAGATAGATAGATAGATAGATAGAGAAAGGTAGGTAGTTAGATTGATAGATAGATACAGATAGGTAGATAGGTAGATAGATAGAGATAGGTAGGTAGGTAGATAGATAGATACAGATAGGTAGGTAGGTAGATAGATATAGATATGTAGGTAGGTAGATAGATAGAGATAGGTAGGTAGGTAGATTGATAGATACAGATAGGTAGGTAGGTAGATAGATAGATAGAGATAAGTAGGTAGGTAGATTGATAGATAGAGATAGGTAGGTAGATAGATAGATAGATAGATAGATAGATAGATAGATAGATAGATAGATAGATAGATAGAGATAGGTGGGTAGGTAGATAGATAGATAGATAGAGATAGGTAGGTTGGTAGATAGATAGATAGAGATAGGTAGGTAGGTAGATTGATAGATACAGATAGGTAGGTAGGTAATTAGATAGATACAGATAGATAGGTAGGTAGATAGATAGATACAGATAGTTAGGTAGGTAGATAGATAGATAGAGATAGGTAGGTAGGTAGATTGATAGATACAGATAGGTAGGTAGGTAGATTGATAGATAGAGATAGGTAGGTAGGTAGATAGATAGATAGAGACAGGTAGGTAGGTAGGTAGATAGATAGAGATAGGTCGGTAGGTAGATTGATAGATACAGATAGGTAGGTAGGTAGGTAGATTGATAGATAGAGATAGGTAGGCAGGTAGATAGATGGAGATAAGTAGGTAGGTAGATTGATAGATAGAGATAGGTAGGTAGGTAGATAGATAGATAGATAGATAGAGATAGGTAGGTAGGTAGATAGATAGATAGATAGAGATAGGTAGGTAGGTAGATTGATAGATACAGATAGGTAGGTAGGTAGATAGATAGATATAGATAGGTAGGTAGGTAGATAGATAGATACATATGTAGGTAGGTAGGTAGGTAGATAGATAGATACAGATAGGTAGGTAGGTAGATAGATAGATAGAGATAGATAGGTAGGTAGATTGATAGATACAGATAGGTAGGTAGGTAGATAGATAAATACAGATAGGTAGGTAGGTAGATAGATAGATACAGATAGGTAGGTAGGTAGGTAGATAGATAGAGATAAGTAGGTAGGTAGGTAGATAGATAGAGATAGGTAGGTAGGTAGGTAGATAGATAGAGATAGGTAGGTAGGTAGATAGATAGATAGAGATAGGTAGGTAGGTAGGTAGGTAGATAGATAGAGATAGGTAGGTAGGTAGATAGATAGATACAGATAGGTAGGTAGGTAGATAGATAGATAGAGATATGTAGGTAGGTAGATAGATAGATAGAGATAGGTAGGTAGGTAGATTGATAGATACAGATAGGTAGGTAGGTAGATAGATAGATAGAGATAAGTAGGTAGGTAGATTGATAGATAGAGATAGGTAGGTATGTAGATAAATAGATAGATAGATAGATAGATAGATAGATAGATAGATAGATAGATAGATAGATAGATAGAGATAGGTAGGTAGGTAGATAGATAGATAGATAGAGATAGGTAGGTAGGTAGATAGATAGATAGAGATAGGTAGGTAGGTAGATTGATAGATACAGATAGGTAGGTAGGTAGATAGATAGATACATATGTAGGTAGGTAGGTAGATAGATAGATACAGATAGGTAGGCAGGTAGGTAGATAGATAGATACAGATAGGTAGGTAGGTAGATAGATAGATAGAGATAGATAGGTAGATAGATTGATAGATACAGATAGGTAGGTAGGTAGATAGATAGATATAGATAGGTAGGTAGGTAGATAGATAGATACAGATAGGTAGGTAGGTAGATAGATAGATAGAGATAGGTAGGTAGGTAGGTAGATAGATAGAGATAGGTAGGTAGGTAGATAGATAGAGATAGGTAGGTAGATAGATAGATAGAGATAGGTAGGTAGGTAGGTAGGTAGATAGATAGAGATAGGTAGGTAGGTAGGTATATAGATAGAGATAGGTAGGTAGGTAGATTGATAGAGACAGATAGGTAGGTAGGTAGATAGATAGATAGATAGATAGAGATAGGTAGGTAGGTAGGTAGGTAGGTAGAGATAGTTAGGTAGGTAGGTAGATAGAAAGAGATAGTTAGGTAGGTAGGTAGATAGATACAGATAGGTAGGTAGGTAGATAGATAGATAGAGATAGGTAGGTAGGTAGATTGATAGATACAGATAGGTAGGTAGGTAGATAGATAGATAGAGATAGGTAGGTAGGTAGATAGATAGAGATGGGTAGGTAGGTAGGTAGATAGATAGAGATAGGTAGGTAGGTAGATAGATAGATAGATACAGACAGGTAGGTAGGTAGATAGATAGATACAGATAGGTAGGTAGGTAGATTGATAGATAGAGATAGGTAGGTAGGTAGATAGATAGATAGAGATAGGTAGGTAGGTAGGTAGGTAGATAGATAGAGATAGGTAGGTAGGTAGATAGATAGATAGAGATAGATAGGTAGGTAGATTGATAGAGACAGATAGGTAGGTAGGTAGATAGATAGATAGAGATAGGTAGGTAGGTAGATTGATAGATACAGATAGGTAGGTAGGTAGATAGATAGATACAGATAGGTAGGTAGGTAGGTAGATAGATAGAGATAGGTAGGTAGGTAGGTAGGTAGATAGATAGAGATAGGTAGGTAGGTAGATAGATAGATAGATAGATAGGTAGGTAGATTGATAGAGACAGATAGGTAGTTAGGTAGATAGATTGATAGATAGAGAAAGGTAGGTAGTTAGATTGATAGATAGATACAGATAGGTAGGTAGGTAGATAGATAGAGATAGGTAGGTAGGTAGATAGATAGATACAGATAGGTAGGTAGGTAGATAGATAGATAGAGATATGTAGGTAGGTAGATAGATAGATAGAGATAGGTAGGTAGGTAGATTGATAGATACAGATAGGTAGGTAGGTAGATAGATAGATAGAGATAAGTAGGTAGGTAGATTGATAGATAGAGATAGGTAGGTAGGTAGATAGATAGATAGATAGATAGATAGATAGATAGATAGATAGATAGATAGATAGATAGAGATAGGTAGGTAGGTAGATAGATAGATAGATAGAGATAGGTAGGTAGGTAGATAGATAGGTAGAGATAGGTAGGTAGGTAGATTGATAGATACAGATAGGTAGGTAGGTAGATAGATAGATACATATGTAGGTAGGTAGGTAGATAGATAGATACAGATAGGTAGGCAGGTAGGTAGATAGATAGATACAGATAGGTAGGTAGGTAGATAGATAGATAGAGATAGATAGGTAGATAGATTGATAGATACAGATAGGTAGGTAGGTAGATAGATAGATATAGATAGGTAGGTAGGTAGATAGATAGATACAGATAGGTAGGTAGGTAGATAGATAGATAGAGATAGGTAGGTAGGTAGGTAGATAGATAGAGATAGGTAGGTAGGTAGATAGATAGAGATAGGTAGGTAGATAGATAGATAGAGATAGGTAGGTAGGTAGGTAGGTAGATAGATAGAGATAGGTAGGTAGGTAGGTAGGTATATAGATAGAGATAGGTAGGTAGGTAGATTGATAGAGACAGATAGGTAGGTAGGTAGATAGATAGATAGATAGATAGATAGATAGAGATAGGTAGGTAGGTAGGTAGGTAGGTAGGTAGAGATAGTTAGGTAGGTAGGTAGATAGAAAGAGATAGTTAGGTAGGTAGGTAGATAGATACAGATAGGTAGGTAGGTAGATAGATAGATAGAGATAGGTAGGTAGGTAGATTGATAGATACAGATAGGTAGGTAGGTAGATAGATAGATAGAGATAGGTAGGTAGGTAGATAGATAGAGATAGGTAGGTAGGTAGATAGATAGATAGATACAGATAGGTAGGTAGGTAGATAGATAGATACAGATAGGTAGGTAGGTAGATTGATAGATAGAGATAGGTAGGTAGGTAGATAGATAGATAGAGATAGGTAGGTAGGTAGGTAGATAGATAGAGATAGGTAGGTAGGTAGATAGATAGATAGAGATAGATAGGTAGGTAGATTGATAGAGACAGATAGGTAGGTAGGTAGATAGATAGATAGAGATAGGTAGGTAGGTAGATTGATAGATACAGATAGGTAGGTAGGTAGATAGATAGATACAGATAGGTAGGTAGGTAGATAGATAGATACAGATAGGTAGGTAGGTAGATAGATAGATACAGATAGGTAGGTAGGTAGATTGATAGATAGAGATAGGTAGGTAGGTAGATAGATAGATAGAGACAGGTAGGTAGGTAGGTAGATAGATAGAGATAGGTCGGTATGTATGTAGAAAGATAGAGATAGGTAGGTAGGTAGATTGATAGATAGAGATAGATAGATAGATAGATAGATAGATAGATAGATAGATAGATAGATAGATAGATAGATAGATAGATAGAGATAAGTAGGTAGGTAGATTGATAGATAGAGATAGGTAGGTAGGTAGATAGATAGATAAATAGAGATAGGTAGGTAGGTAGATAGATAGATACAGAGAGGTAGGTAGGTAGATAGATAGATACAGATAGGTAGGTAGGTAGACAGATAGATACATATGTAGGTAGTTAGATAGATAGATACAGATAGGTAGGTAGGTAGGTAGATAGATAGATACAGATAGGTAGGTAGGTAGATAGATAGATAGAGATAGATAGGTAGGTAGATTGATAGATACAGATAGGTAGGTAGGTAGATAGATACAGATAGGTAGGTAGGTAGATAGATAGATACAGATAGGTAGGTAGGTAGATAGATAGATAGAGATAGGTAGGTAGGTAGGTAGATAGATAGAGATGGGTAGGTAGGTAGGTAGATAGATAGATAGAGATAGGTAGGTAGGTATATAGATAGTTAGAGATAGGGAGGTAGGTAGGTAGATAGATAGAGATAGGTAGGTAGGTAGATAGATAGATAGAGATAGATAGGTAGGTAGATTGATAAAGACAGATAGGTAGTTAGGTAGATAGATAGATAGAGATAGGTAGGTAGGTAGATTGATAGATAGATACAGATAGGTAGCTAGGTAGATAGATACAGATAGGTAGGTAGGTAGATAGATAGATACAGATAGGTAGGTAGGTAGATAGATAGAGATAGGTAGGTAGGTAGATTGATAGATACAGATAGGTAGGTAGGTAGATAGATAGATACAGATAGGTAGGTAGGTAGATAGATAGATACAGATAGGTAGGTATGTAGATAGATAGATACAGATAGGTAGGTAGGTAGGTAGATAGATAGAGATGGGTAGGTAGGTAGGTAGATAGATAGAGATAGGTAGGTAGGTAGATAGATAGATAGATAGATAGAGATAGGTAGGTAGGTAGATTGATAGATACATAGGTAGGTAGGTAGATAGATAGATACAGATAGGTAGGTAGGTAGATAGATAGATAGAGATAGGTAGGTAGGTAGATAGATAAATACAGATAGGTAGGTTGGTAGGTAGATAGATAGAGATAGGTAGGTAGGTAGATAGATAGATAGAGATAGGTAGGTAGGTAGATTTATAGATACAGATAGGTAGGTAGGTAGGTAGATAGATACAGATAGGTAGGTAGGTAGATAGATAAATACAGATAGGTAGGTAGGTAGATAGATAGATAGAGATAGGTAGGTCGATTGATAGAGACAGATAGGTAGGTAGGTAGATATATAGATAGAGATAGGTAGGTAGGTAGATTGATAGATACAGATAGGTAGGTAGGTAGATAGATAGATACAGATAGGTAGGTAGGTAGATAGATAGATACAGATAGGTAGGTAGGTAGGTAGATAGATACAGATAGGTAGGTAGGTAGATAGATAGATAGAGATAGGTAGGTAGGTAGATTGATAGATACAGATAGGTAGGTAGGTAGATAGATAGATAGAGATAGGTAGGTAGGTAGATAGATAGAGATAGGTAGGTAGGTAGATAGATAGATAGATACAGATAGGTAGGTAGGTAGATAGATAGATACAGATAGGTAGGTAGGTAGATTGATAGATAGAGATAGGTAGGTAGGTAGATAGATAGATAGAGATAGGTAGGTAGGTAGGTAGATAGATAGAGATAGGTAGGTAGGTAGATAGATAGATAGAGATAGATAGGTAGGTAGATTGATAGAGACAGATAGGTAGGTAGGTAGATAGATAGATAGAGATAGGTAGGTAGGTAGATTGATAGATACAGATAGGTAGGTAGGTAGATAGATAGATACAGATAGGTAGGTAGGTAGATAGATAGATACAGATAGGTAGGTAGGTAGATAGATAGATACAGATAGGTAGGTAGGTAGATTGATAGATAGAGATAGGTAGGTAGGTAGATAGATAGATAGAGACAGGTAGGTAGGTAGGTAGATAGATAGAGATAGGTCGGTATGTATGTAGAAAGATAGAGATAGGTAGGTAGGTAGATTGATAGATAGAGATAGATAGATAGATAGATAGATAGATAGATAGATAGATAGATAGATAGATAGATAGATAGATAGATAGAGATAAGTAGGTAGGTAGATTGATAGATAGAGATAGGTAGGTAGGTAGATAGATAGATAAATAGAGATAGGTAGGTAGGTAGATAGATAGATACAGAGAGGTAGGTAGGTAGATAGATAGATACAGATAGGTAGGTAGGTAGACAGATAGATACATATGTAGGTAGTTAGATAGATAGATACAGATAGGTAGGTAGGTAGGTAGATAGATAGATACAGATAGGTAGGTAGGTAGATAGATAGATAGAGATAGATAGGTAGGTAGATTGATAGATACAGATAGGTAGGTAGGTAGATAGATACAGATAGGTAGGTAGGTAGATAGATAGATACAGATAGGTAGGTAGGTAGATAGATAGATAGAGATAGGTAGGTAGGTAGGTAGATAGATAGAGATGGGTAGGTAGGTAGGTAGATAGATAGATAGAGATAGGTAGGTAGGTATATAGATAGTTAGAGATAGGGAGGTAGGTAGGTAGATAGATAGAGATAGGTAGGTAGGTAGATAGATAGATAGAGATAGATAGGTAGGTAGATTGATAAAGACAGATAGGTAGTTAGGTAGATAGATAGATAGAGATAGGTAGGTAGGTAGATTGATAGATAGATACAGATAGGTAGCTAGGTAGATAGATACAGATAGGTAGGTAGGTAGATAGATAGATACAGATAGGTAGGTAGGTAGATAGATAGAGATAGGTAGGTAGGTAGATTGATAGATACAGATAGGTAGGTAGGTAGATAGATAGATACAGATAGGTAGGTAGGTAGATAGATAGATACAGATAGGTAGGTATGTAGATAGATAGATACAGATAGGTAGGTAGGTAGGTAGATAGATAGAGATGGGTAGGTAGGTAGGTAGATAGATAGAGATAGGTAGGTAGGTAGATAGATAGATAGATAGATAGAGATAGGTAGGTAGGTAGATTGATAGATACATAGGTAGGTAGGTAGATAGATAGATACAGATAGGTAGGTAGGTAGATAGATAGATAGAGATAGGTAGGTAGGTAGATAGATAAATACAGATAGGTAGGTTGGTAGGTAGATAGATAGAGATAGGTAGGTAGGTAGATAGATAGATAGAGATAGGTAGGTAGGTAGATTTATAGATACAGATAGGTAGGTAGGTAGGTAGATAGATACAGATAGGTAGGTAGGTAGATAGATAAATACAGATAGGTAGGTAGGTAGATAGATAGATAGAGATAGGTAGGTCGATTGATAGAGACAGATAGGTAGGTAGGTAGATATATAGATAGAGATAGGTAGGTAGGTAGATTGATAGATACAGATAGGTAGGTAGGTAGATAGATACAGATAGGTAGGTAGGTAGGTAGATAGATAGATACAGATAGGTAGGTAGGTAGATAGATAGATAGAGATAGGTAGGTAGGTAGTTAGATAGATAGAGATGGGTAGGTAGGTAGGTAGATAGATAGAGATAGGTAGGTAGGTATATAGATAGATAGAGATAGGTAGGTAGGTAGGTAGATAGATAGAGATAGGTAGGTAGGTAGATAGATAGATAGATATAGATAGGTAGGTAGATTGATAAAGACAGATAGGTAGTTAGGTAGATAGATAGATAGAGATAGGTAGGTAGGTAGATTGATAGATAGATACAGATAGGTAGCTAGGTAGATAGATACAGATAGGTAGGTAGGTAGATAGATAGATACAGATAGGTAGGTAGGTAGATAGATAGAGATAGGTAGGTAGGTAGATTGATAGATACAGATAGGTAGGTAGGTAGATAGATAGATACAGATAGGTAGGTAGGTAGGTAGATAGATACAGATAGGTAGGTATGTAGATAGATAGATACAGATAGGTAGGTAGGTAGGTAGATAGATAGAGATGGGTAGGTAGGTAGGTAGATAGATAGAGATAGGTAGGTAGGTAGATAGATAGATAGATAGATAGAGATAGGTAGGTAGGTAGATTGATAGATACAGATAGGTAGGTAGGTAGATAGATAGATAGAGATAGGTAGGTAGGTAGATAGATAAATACAGATAGGTAGGTTGGTAGGTAGATAGATAGAGATAGGTAGGTAAGTAGATAGATAGATAGAGATAGGTAGGTAGGTAGATTGATAGATACAGATAGGTAGGTAGGTAGATAGATAAATACAGATAGGTAGGTAGGTAGATAGATAGATAGAGATAGGTAGGTAGATTGATAGAGACAGATAGGTAGGTAGGTAGATATATAGATAGAGATAGGTATGTAGGTAGATTGATAGATACAGATATGTAGGTAGGTAGATAGATAGATACATATAGGTAGGTAGGTAGATAGATAGATACAGATAGGTAGGTAGGTAGATAGATAGATACAGATAGGTAGGTAGGTAGGTAGATTGATAGAGATGGGTAGGTAGGTAGGTAGATAGATAGAGGTAGGTAGGTAGGTAGATAGATAGATAGAGATAGGTAGGTAGGTAGGTAGGTAGATAGATAGAGATAGGTTGGTTTGTAGATAGATAGATAGAGATAGATAGGTAGGTAGATTGATAGAGACAGATAGGTAGTTAGGTAGATAGATAGATAGAGATAGGTAGGTAGGTAGATTGATAGATAGATACAGATAGGTAGCTAGGTAGATAGATACAGATAGGTAGGTAGGTAGATAGATAGATACAGATAGGTAGGTAGTTAGATAGATAGATAGAGATATGTAGGTAGGTAGATAGATAGATAGAGATAGGTAGGTAGGTAGGTAGGTAGATAGAGATAGGTAGGTAGGTAGATAGATAGATAGAGATAGGTAGGTAGGTAGATTGATAGATACATAGGTAGGTAGGTAGATACAGATAGATTGATAGATACAGATAGGTAGGTAGGTAGATAGATAGGTAGGTAGGTAGATAGATAAATACAGATAGGTAGGTAGGTAGGTAGGTAGATAGAGATAGGTAGGTAGGTAGATAGATAGATAGAGATAGGTAGGCAGGTAGATTGATAGATACAGATAGGTAGGTAGGTAGATAGATAGATAAAGATAGGTAGGTAGTTAGATAGATAAATACAGATAGGTAGGTAGGTAGATAGATAGATAGAGATAGGTAGGTAGAATGATAGAGACAGATAGGTAGGTAGGTAGATATATAGATAGAGATAGGTAGGTAGGTAGATTGATAGATACAGATAGGTAGGTAGGTAGATAGATAGATAGAGATAGGTAGGTAGGTAGATTGATAGATAGAGATAGGTAGGCAGGTAGATAGATAGATAGAGATAAGTAGGTAGGTAGATTGATAGATACAGATAGGTAGGTACGTAGATAGATAGATAGAGATAGGTAGGTAGGTAGATAGATAGATAGAGATAGGTAGGTAGGTAGATAGATAGATAGAGATAGGTAGGTAGGTATATAGATAGATCGATAGAGATAGGTAGGTAGGTAGATAGATAGATAGAGATAGGTAGGTAGGTAGATTGATAGATACAGATCGGTAGGTAGGTAGATAGATAGATACAGATAGGTAGGTAGGTAGATACATAGATACAGATATGTAGGTAGGTAGGTAGATAGATATATACAGATAGGTAGGTAGGTAGATAGATAGAGATAGATAGGTAGGTAGATTGATAGAGACAGATAGGTAGGTAGGTAGATAGATAGATAGAGATAAGTAGGTAGGTAGATTGATAGATACAGATAGGTAGGTAGGTAGATAGATAGATACAGATAGGTAGGTAGATAGATAGATAAAGATAGGTAGGTAGGTAAATAGATAGATAGAGATAGGTAGGTAGGTAGGTAGATAGATAGAGATAGGTAGGTAGGTAGGTAGGTAGGTATATAGATAGAGATAGGTAGGTAGGTAGATTGATAGAGACAGATAGGTAGGTAGGTAGATAGATAGATAGATAGATAGATAGAGATAGGTAGGTAGGTAGGTAGGTAGGTAGAGATAGTTAGGTAGGTAGGTAGATAGAAAGAGATAGTTAGGTAGGTAGGTAGATAGATACAGATAGGTAGGTAGGTAGATAGATAGATAGAGATAGGTAGGTAGGTAGATTGATAGATACAGATAGGTAGGTAGGTAGATAGATAGATACAGATAGGTAGGTAGGTAGGTAGATAGATAGATACAGATATGTAGGTAGGTAGCTAGATAGATAGAGATAGGTAGGTAGGTAGGTAGATAGATAGAGATAGGTAGGTAGGTAGGTAGGTAGAGATAGTTAGGTAGGTAGGTAGATAGAAAGAGATAGTTAGGTAGGTAGGCAGATAGATACAGATAGGTAGGCAGGTAGATAGATAGAGATAGGTAGGTAGGTAGATTGATAGATACAGATAGGTAGGTAGGTAGGTAGATACATAGAGATAGGTAGGTAGGTAGATAGATAGATAGAGATAGGTAGGTAGGTAGATAGATAGATAGAGATAGGTAGGTAGGTAGATTGATAGATACAGATAGGTAGGTACGTAGATAGATAGATAGAGATAGGTAGGTAGGTAGATAGATAGATAGAGATAGGTAGGTAGGTAGATAGATAGATAGAGATAGGTAGGTAGGTATATAGATAGATCGATAGAGATAGGTAGGTAGGTAGATAGATAGATAGAGATAGGTAGGTAGGTAGATTGATAGATACAGATAGGTAGGTAGGTAGATAGATAGATACAGATAGGTAGGTAGGTAGATAGATAGATACAGATATGTAGGAAGGTAGGTAGATAGATAGATACAGATAGGTAGGTAGGTAGATAGATAGAGATAGATAGGTAGGTAGATTGATAGAGACAGATAGGTAGGTAGGTAGATAGATAGATAGAGATAAGTAGGTAGGTAGATTGATAGATACAGATAGGTAGGTAGGTAGATAGATAGATACAGATAGGTAGGTAGATAGATAGATAAAGATAGGTAGGTAGGTAAATAGATAGATAGAGATAGGTAGGTAGGTAGGTAGATAGATAGAGATAGGTAGGTAGGTAGGTATATAGATAGAGATAGGTAGGTAGGTAGATTGATAGAGACAAATAGGTAGGTAGGTAGATAGATAGATAGATAGATAGTGATAGGTAGGTAGGTAGGTAGGTAGGTAGAGATAGTTAGGTAGGTAGGTAGATAGAAAGAGATAGTTAGGTAGGTACGTAGATAGATACAGATAGGTAGGTAGGTAGATAGATAGATAGAGATAGGTAGGTAGGTAGATTGATAGATACAGATAGGTAGGTAGGTAGATAGATAGATACAGATAGGTAGGTAGGTAGGTAGAAAGATAGATACAGATATGTAGGTAGGTAGCTAGATAGATAGAGATAGGTAGGTAGGTAGGTAGATAGATAGAGATAGGTAGGTAGGTAGGTAGGTAGAGATAGTTAGGTAGGTAGGTAGATAGAAAGAGATAGTTAGGTAGGTAGGTAGATAGATACAGATAGGTAGGTAGGTAGATAGATAGAGATAGGTAGGTAGGTAGATTGATAGATACAGATAGGTAGGTAGGTAGGTAGATACATAAAGATAGGTAGGTAGGTAGATAGATAGATAGAGATAGGTAGGTAGGTAGATAGATAGATAGAGATAGGTAGGTAGGTATATTGATAGATACAGATAGGTAGGTAGGTAGATAGATAGATACACATAGATAGGTAGGTAGATAGATAGATAGAGATAGGTAGGTAGGTAGATAGATAGATAGACATAGGTAGGTAGGTAGATTGATAGATACAGATAGGTAGGTAGGTAGATAGATAGATACAGATAGGTAGGTAGGTAGATAGATAGATAGAGATAGGTAGGTAGGTAGATTGATAGATACACATTGGTAGGTAGGTAGATAGATAGATACAGATAGGTAGGTAGGTAGGTAGATAGATAGATACAGATATGTAGGTAGGTAGATAGATAGAGATAGGTAGGTAGGTAGGTAGATAGATAGAGATAGGTAGGTAGGTAGGTAGGTAGAGATAGTTAGGTAGGTAGGTAGATAGATAGATAGCGATAGGTAGGTAGGTAGATAGATAGATACACATAGATAGGTAGGTAGATAGATAGATAGAGATAGGTAGGTAGATAGATAGATAGATAGACATAGGTAGGTAGGTAGATTGATAGATACAGATAGGATGGTAGGTAGATAGATAGATACAGATAGATAGGTAGGTAGATAGATAGATAGAGATAGGTAGGTAGGTAGATAGATAGATAGAGATAGGTAGGTAGGTAGATTGATAGATACATAGGTAGGTAGGTAGATACAGATAGATTGATAGATACAGATAGGTAGGTAGGTAGATAGATAGGTAGGTAGGTAGATAGATAAATACAGATAGGTAGGTAGGTAGGTAGGTAGGTAGATAGAGATAGGTAGGTAGGTAGATAGATAGATAGATAGAGATAAGTAGGTAGGTAGATTGATAGATACATATAGGTAGGTAGGTAGATAGATAGATACAGATAGGTAGGTAGATAGATAGATAAAGATAGGTAGGTAGGTAAATAGATAGATAGAGATAGGTAGGTAGGTAGGTAGATAGATAGAGATAGGTAGGTAGGTAGGTAGGTATATAGATAGAGATAGGTAGGTAGGTAGATTGATAGAGACAGATAGGTAGGTAGGTAGATAGATAGATAGATAGATAGATAGATAGATAGATAGAGATAGGTAGGTAGGTAGGTAGGTAGGTAGAGATAGTTAGGTAGGTAGGTAGATAGAAAGAGATAGTTAGGTAGGTAGGTAGATAGATACAGATAGGTAGGTAGGTAGATAGATAGATAGAGATAGGTAGGTAGGTAGATTGATAGATACAGATAGGTAGGTAGGTAGATAGATAGATACAGATAGGTAGGTAGGTAGGTAGATAGATAGATACAGATATGTAGGTAGGTAGCTAGATAGATAGAGATAGGTAGGTAGGTAGGTAGATAGATAGAGATAGGTAGGTAGGTAGGTAGGTAGAGATAGTTAGGTAGGTAGGTAGATAGAAAGAGATAGTTAGGTAGGTAGGTAGATAGATACAGATAGGTAGGTAGGTAGATAGATAGAGATAGGTAGGTAGGTAGATTGATAGATAGAGATAGGTAGGTAGGTAGGTAGATACATAGAGATAGGTAGGTAGGTAGATAGATAGATAGAGATAGGTAGGTAGGTAGATAGATAGATAGAGATAGGTAGGTAGGTAGATTGATAGATACAGATAGGTAGGTAGGTAGATAGATAGATACACATAGATAGGTAGGTAGATAGATAGATAGAGATATGTAGGTAGGTAGATAGATAGATAGACATAGGTAGGTAGGTAGATTGATAGATACAGATAGGTAGGTAGGTAGATAGATAGATACAGATAGGTAGGTAGGTAGATAGATAGAGATAGGTAGGTAGGTAGATTGATAGATACAGATTGGTAGGTAGGTAGATAGATAGATACAGATAGGTAGGTAGGTAGGTAGATAGATAGATACAGATATGTAGGTAGGTAGATAGATAGAGATAGGTAGGTAGGTAGGTAGATAGATAGAGATAGGTAGGTAGGTAGGTAGGTAGAGATAGTTAGGTAGGTAGGTAGATAGATAGATAGCGATAGGTAGGTAGGTAGATAGATAGATACACATAGATAGGTAGGTAGATAGATAGATAGAGATAGGTAGGTAGGTAGATAGATAGATAGACATAGGTAGGTAGGTAGATTGATAGATACAGATAGGATGGTAGGTAGATAGATAGATACAGATAGATAGGTAGGTAGATAGATAGATAGAGATAGGTAGGTAGGTAGATAGATAGATAGAGATAGGTAGGTAGGTAGATTGATAGATACATAGGTAGGTAGGTAGATACAGATAGATTGATAGATACAGATAGGTAGGTAGGTAGATAGATAGGTAGGTAGGTAGATAGATAAATACAGATAGGTAGGTAGGTAGGTAGGTAGATAGAGATAGGTAGGTAGGTAGATAGATAGATAGAGATAGGTAGGTAGGTAGATTGATAGATACAGATAGGTAGGTAGGTAGATAGATAGATAAAGATAGGTAGGTAGGTAGATAGATAAATACAGATAGGTAGGTAGATAGATAGATAGATAGAGATAGGTAGGTAGGTAGATATATAGATAGAGATAGGTAGGTAGGTAGATTGATAGATACAGATAGGTAGGTAGGTAGATAGATAGATAGAGATAGGTAGGCAGGTAGATATATAGATAGAGATAAGTAGGTAGGTAGATTGATAGATACAGATAGGTAGGTACGTATATAGATAGATAGAGATAGGTAGGTAGGTAGATAGATAGATAGAGATAGGTAGGTAGGTAGATAGATAGATACAGATAGGTAGGTAGGTATATAGATAGATCGATAGAGATAGGTAGGTAGGTAGATAGATAGAGATAGGTAGGTAGGTAGATTGATAGATACAGATAGGTAGGTAGGTAGATAGATAGATACAGATAGGTAGGTAGGTAGATAGATAGAGATAGATAGGTAGGTAGATTGATAGAGACAGATAGGTAGGTAGGTAGATAGATAGATAGAGATAAGTAGGTAGGTAAATTGATAGATACAGATAGGTAGGTAGGTAGATAGATAGATACAGATAGGTAGGTAAATAGATAGATACAGATAGGTAGGTAGGTAAATAGATAGATAGAGATAGGTAGGTAGGTAGGTAGATAGATAGAGATAGGTAGGTAGGTAGGTAGGTAGGTAGATAGAGATAGGTAGGTAGGTAGATTGATAGAGACAGATAGGTAGGTAGGTAGATAGATAGATAGATAGAGATAGGTAGGTAGGTAGGGAGGTAGAGATAGTTAGGTAGGTAGGTAGATAGAAAGAGATAGTTAGGTAGGTAGGTAGATAGATACAGATAGGTAGGTAGGTAGATAGATAGATAGAGATAGGTAGGTAGGTAGATTGATAGATACAGATAGGTAGGTAGGTAGATAGATAGATACAGATAGGTAGGTAGGTAGGTAGATAGATAGATACAGATATGTAGGTAGGTAGATAGATAGATAGAGATAGGTAGGTAGGTAGGTAGATAGATAGAGATAGGTAGGTAGGTAGGAAGGTAGAGATAGTTAGGTAGGTAGGTAGATAGAAAGAGATAGTTAGGTAGGTAGGTAGATAGATACAGATAGGTAGGTAGGTAGATAGATAGATAGAGATAGGTAGGTAGGTAGATTGATAGATACAGATAGGTAGGTAGGTAGGTAGATACATAGAGATTGGTAGGTAGTTAGATAGATAGATAGAGATAGGTAGGTAGGTAGATAGATAGAGATAGGTAGGTAGGTAGATTGATAGATACAGATAGGTAGGTAGGTAGATAGATAGATACACATAGATAGGTAGGTAGATAGATAGATAGAGATAGGTAGGTAGGTAGATAGATAGATAGACATAGGTAGGTAGGTAGATTGATAGATACAGATAGGTAGGTAGGTAGATAGATAGATACAGATAGGTAGGTAGGTAGATAGATAGATAGAGATAGGTAGGTAGGTAGATTGATAGATACAGATAGGTAGGTACGTAGATAGATAGATACAGATAGGTAGGTAAGTAGATAGATAGATACAGATAGGTAGGTAGGTAGATAGATAGATAGAGATAGGTAGGTAGGTAGGTAGATAGATAGAGATAGGTAGGTAGGTAGGTAGGTAGAGATAGTTAGGTAGGTAGGTAGATAGAAAGAGATAGTTAGGTAGGTAGGTAGATAGATACAGATAGGTAGGTAGGTAGATAGATAGATAGAGATAGGTAGGTAGGTAGATTGATAGATACAGATAGGTAGGTAGGTAGATAGATAGATACAGATAGATAGGTAGGTAGATAGATAGAGATAGGTAGGTAGGTAGATAGATAGATAGACATAGGTAGGTAGGTAGATTGATAGATACAGATAGGTAGGTAGGTAGATAGATAGATACAGATAGGTAGGTAGATAGATAGATAGATACAGATAGGTAGGTAGGTAGATAGATAAATACAGATAGGTAGGTACGTAGATAGATGGAGATAGGTAGGTAGATTGATAGAGACAGATAGGTAGGTAGGTAGATATATAGATAGAGATAGGTAGGTAGGTAGATTGATAGATACAGATAGGTAGGTAGGTAGATAGATAGATAGAGATAGGTAGGTAGGTAGATTGATAGATAGAGATAGGTAGGCAGGTAGATAGATAGATAGAGATAAGTAGGTAGGTAGATTGATAGATACAGATAGGTAGGTAGGTAGATAGATAGATAGAGATAGGTAGGTAGGTAGATAGATAGATAGAGATAGGTAGGTAGGTAGATAGATAGAGTTAGGTAGGTAGGTAGGGAGATAGATAGCTACAGGTAGGTATGTAGGTAGATAGATAGATACAAATAGGTAGGTAGGTAGATAGATAGATACAGATATGTAGGTAAGTAGATAGATAGATAGAGATAGGTAGGTAGGTAGGTAGATAGATACAGATAGGTAGGTAGGTAGATAGATAGATAGATAGAGATAGGTAGGTAGGTAGATTGATAGATACAGGTAGGTAGGTAGGTAGATAGATAGATAGATACAGATAGGTAGGTAGGTAGGTAGATAGATAGATACAGATATGTAGGTAGGTAGATAGATAGATAGAGATAGGTAGGTAGGTAGGTAGATAGATAGAGATAGGTAGATAGGTAGGTAGGTAGAGATAGGTAGGTAGATAGAAAGAGATAGTTAGGTAGGTAGATTGATAGATACAGATAGGTAGATAGGTAGGTAGATACATAGAGATAGGTAGGTAGGTAGATAGATAGATAGAGATAGGTAGGTAGGTAGATAGATAGATAGAGATAGGTAGGTAGGTAGATTGATAGATACAGATAGGTAGGTAGGTAGATAGATAGATACAGATAGATAGGTAGGTAGATAGATAGATAGAGATAGGTAGGTAGGTATATAGATAGATAGACATAGGTAGGTAGGTAGATTGATAGATACAGATAGGTAGGTAGGTAGATAGATAGATAGAGATAGGTAGGTAGGTAGATTGATAGATACAGATAGGTAGATAGGTAGGTAGATACATAGAGATAGGTAGGTAGGTAGATAGATAGATAGAGATAGGTAGGTAGGTAGATAGATAGATAGAGATAGGTAGGTAGGTAGATTGATAGATACAGATAGGTAGGTAGGTAGATAGATAGATACAGATAGATAGGTAGGTAGATAGATAGATAGAGATAGGTAGGTAGGTATATAGATAGATAGACATAGGTAGGTAGGTAGATTGATAGATACAGATAGGTAGGTAGGTAGATAGATAGATACAGATAGGTAGGTAGGTAGATAGAGAGATAGAGATAGGTAGGTAGGTAGATTGATAGATACAGATAGGTAGGTAGGTAGATAGATAGATATAGATAGGTAGGTAGGTAGGTAGATAGATAGATACAGATATGTAGGTAGGTAGATAGATAGATAGAGATAGGTAGGTAGGTAGGTAGATAGATAGAGATAGGTAGGTAGGTAGGTAGGTAGAGATAGTTAGGTAGGTAGGTAGATAGAAAGAGATAGTTAGGTAGGTAGGTAGATAGATACAGATAGGTAGGTAGGTAGATAGATAGATAGAGATAGGTAGGTAGGTAGATTGATAGATACAGATAGGTAGGTAGGTAGGTAGATACATAGAGATAGGTAGGTAGGTAGATAGATAGATAGAGATAGGTAGGTAGGTAGATAGATAGAGATAGGTAGGTAGGTAGGTAGGTAGAGATAGTTAGGTAGGTAGGTAGATAGAAAGAGATAGTTAGGTAGGTAGGTAGATAGATACAGATAGGTAGGTAGGTAGATAGATAGATAGAGATAGGTAGGTAGGTAGATTGATAGATAGAGATAGGTAGGTAGGTAGGTAGGTAGGTAGATACATAGAGATAGGTAGGTAGGTAGATAGATAGATAGAGATAGGTAGGTAGGTAGATAGATAAATAGAGATAGGTAGGTAGGTAGATTGATAGATACAGATAGGTAGGTAGGTAGATAGATAGATACAGATAGATAGGTAGGTAGATAGATAGATAGAGATAGGTAGGTAGGTAGATAGATAGATAGACATAGGTAGGTAGGTAGATTGATAGATACAGATAGGTAGGTAAGTAGATAGATAGATACAGATAGGTAGGTAGGTAGATAGACAGATAGAGATAGGTAGGTAGGTAGATTGATAGATACAGATAGGTAGGTAGGTAGATAGATAGATACAGATAGGTAGGTAGATAGGTAGATAGATAGATACAGATATGTAGGTAGGTAGATAGATAGATAGAGATAGGTAGGTAGGTAGGTAGATAGATAGAGATAGGTAGGTAGGTAGGTAGGTAGGTAGAGATAGTTAGGTAGGTAGGTAGATAGAAAGAGATAGTTAGGTAGGTAGGTAGATAGATACAGATAGGTAGGTAGGTAGATAGATAGATAGAGATAGGCAGGTAGGTTGATTGATAGATACAGATAGGTAGGTAGGTAGGTAGATAGATAGAGATAGGTAGGTAGGTAGATAGATAGAGATAGGTAGGTAGGTAGATTGATAGATACAGATAGGTAGGTAGGTAGATAGATACAGATAGATAGGTAGGTAGATAGATAGATAGAGATAGGTAGGTAGGTAGATAGATAGATAGACATAGGTAGGTAGGTAGATTGATAGATACAGATAGGTAGGTAGGTAGATAGATAGATACAGATAGGTAGGTAGATAGATAGATAGAGATAGGTAGGTAGGTAGATAGATAAATACAGATAGGTAGGTAGGTAGATAGATAGATAGAGATAGGTAGGTAGGTAGGTAGGTAGAGATAGTTAGGTAGGTAGGTAGATAGAAAGAGATAGTTAGGTAGGTAGGTAGATAGATACAGATAGGTAGGTAGGTAGATAGATAGATAGAGATAGGTAGGTAGGTAGATTGATAGATACAGATAGGTAGGTAGGTAGATAGATAGATACAGATAGGTAGGTAGGTAGGTAGATAGATAGATACAGATATGTAGGTAGGTAGATAGATAGATAGAGATAGGTAGGTAGGTAGGTAGATAGATAGAGATAGGTAGGTAGGTAGGAAGGTAGAGATAGTTAGGTAGGTAGGTAGATAGAAAGAGATAGTTAGGTAGGTAGGTAGATAGATACAGATAGGTAGGTAGGTAGATAGATAGATAGAGATAGGTAGGTAGGTAGATTGATAGATACAGATAGGTAGGTAGGTAGGTAGATACATAGAGATAGGTAGGTAGGTAGATAGATAGATAGAGATAGGTAGGTAGGTAGATAGATAGATAGAGATAGGTAGGTAGGTAGATTGATAGATACAGATAGGTAGGTAGGTAGATAGATAGATACACATAGATAGGTAGGTAGATAGATAGATAGAGATAGGTAGGTAGGTAAATAGATAGATAGACATAAGTAGGTAGGTAGATTGATAGATACAGATAGGTAGGTAGGTAGATAGATAGATACAGATAGGTAGGTAGGTAGATAGATAGAGATAGGTAGGTAGGTAGATTGATAGATACAGATAGGTAGGTAGGTAGATAGATAGATACAGATAGGTAGGTAAGTAGATAGATAGATACAGATAGGTAGGTAGGTAGATAGATAGATAGAGATAGGTAGGTAGGTAGATAGATAGAGATAGGTAGGTAGGTAGGTAGGTAGAGATAGTTAGGTAGGTAGGTAGATAGAAAGAGATAGTTAGGTAGGTAGGTAGATAGATACAGATAGGTAGGTAGGTAGATAGATAGATAGAGATAGGTAGGTAGGTAGATTGATAGATACAGATAGGTAGGTAGGTAGGTAGATACATAGAGATAGGTAGGTAGGTAGATAGATAGATAGAGATAGGTAGGTAGGTAGATTGATAGATACAGATAGATAGGTAGGTAGATAGATAGATACAGATAGATAGGTAGGTAGATAGATAGATAGAGATAGGTAGGTAGGTAGATAGATAGATAGACATAGGTAGGTAGGTAGATTGATAGATACAGATAGGTAGGTAGGTAGATAGATAGATACAGATAGGTAGGTAGATAGATAGATAGATAGAGATAGGTAGGTAGGTAGATAGATAAATACAGATAGGTAGGTAGGTAGATAGATGGAGATAGGTAGGTAGATAGATAGATAGATAGAGATAGGTAGGTAGGTAGATTGATAGATACAGATAGATAGGTAGGTAGATAGATAGATACAGATAGATAGGTAGGTAGATAGATAGATAGAGATAGGTAGGTAGGTAGATAGATAGATAGACATAGGTAGGTAGGTAGATTGATAGATACAGATAGGTAGGTAGGTAGATAGATAGATACAGATAGGTAGGTAGATAGATAGATAGATAGAGATAGGTAGGTAGGTAGATAGATAAATACAGATAGGTAGGTAGGTAGATAGATGGAGATAGGTAGGTAGATAGATAGATAGATAGAGATAGGTAGGTAGGTAGATTGATAGATACAGATAGGTAGGTAGGTAGATAGATAGATACAGATAGGTAGGTAGGTAGATAGATAAATACAGATAGGTAGGTAGATAGATAGATAGATAGATAGAGATAGGTAGGTAGGTAGATAGATAAATACAAATAGGTAGGTAGGTAGATAGATACAGATAGATAGGTAGGTAGATAGATAGATAGATAGAGATAGGTAGGTAGGTAGGTAGGTAGAGATAGTTAGGTAGGTAGGTAGATAGATACAGATAGGTAGGTAGGTAGATAGATAGATAGAGATAGGTAGGTAGGTAGATTGATAGATACAGATAGGTAGGTAGGTAGGTAGATACATAGAGATAGGTAGGTAGGTAGATAGATAGATAGAGATAGGTAGGTAGGTAGATAGATAGATAGAGATAGGTAGGTAGGTAGATTGATAGATACAGATAGGTAGGTAGGTAGATAGATAGATACACATAGATAGGTAGGTAGATAGATAGATAGAGATAGGTAGGTAGGTAGATAGATAGATAGACATAGGTAGGTAGGTAGATTGATAGATACAGATAGGTAGGTAGGTAGATAGATACAGATAGGTAGGTAGGTAGATAGATAGATAGAGATAGGTAGGTAGGTAGATTGATAGATACAGATAGGTAGGTAGGTAGATAGATAGATACAGATAGGTAGGTAAGTAGATAGATAGATACAGATAGGTAGGTAGGTAGATAGATAGATAGAGATAGGTAGGTAGGTAGGTAGATAGATAGAGAAAGGTAGGTAGGTAGGTAGGTAGAGATAGTTAGGTAGGTAGGTAGATAGAAAGAGATAGATAGGTAGGTAGATAGATACAGATAGGTAGGTAGGTAGATAGATAGATAGAGATAGGTAGGTAGGTAGATTGATAGATACAGATAGGTAGGTAGGTAGGTAGATACATAGAGATAGGTAGGTAGGTAGATAGATAGATAGAGATAGGTAGGTAGGTAGATTGATAGATACAGATAGGTAGGTAGGTAGATAGATAGATACAGATAGATAGGTAGGTAGATAGATAGATAGAGATAGGTAGGTAGGTAGATAGATAGATAGAGATAGGTAGGTAGGTAGATTGATAGATACAGATAGGTAGGTAGGTAGATTGATAGATAGAGATAGGTAGGTAGGTAGATAGATAGAGTTAGGTAGGTAGGTAGGGAGATAGATAGCTACAGGTAGGTATGTAGGTAGATAGATAAATACAGATAGGTAGGTAGGTAGATAGATAGATAGAGATAGGTAAGTAGATTGATAGAAACAGATAGGTAGGTAGGTAGATATATAGATAGAGATAGGTAGATAGGTAGATTGATAGGTACAGATAGGTAGGTAAGTAGATAGATAGATAGAGATAGGTAGGTAGGTAGGTAGATAGATAGAGATAGGTAGGTAGGTAGATAGATAGATAGAGATAGGTAGGTAGGTAGATTGATAGATACAGATAGGTAGGTAGGTAGATAGATAGATACAGATAGATAGGTAGGTAGATAGATAGATACAGATAGGTAGGTAGGTAGATAGATAGATAGACATAGGTAGGTAGGTAGATTGATAGATACAGATAGGTAGGTAGGTAGATAGATAGATACAGATAGGTAGGTAGGTAGATAGAGAGATAGAGATAGGTAGGTAGGTAGATTGATAGATACAGATAGGTAGGTAGGTAGATAGATAGATACAGATAGGTAGGTAGGTAGGTAGATAGATAGATACAGATATGTAGGTAGGTAGATAGATAGATAGAGATAGGTAGGTAGGTAGGTAGATAGATAGAGATAGGTAGGTAGGTAGGTAGGTAGAGATAGTTAGGTAGGTAGGTAGATAGAAAGAGATAGTTAGGTAGGTAGGTAGATAGATACAGGTAGGTAGGTAGGTAGATAGATAGATAGAGATAGGTAGGTAGGTAGATTGATAGATACAGATAGGTAGGTAGGTAGGTAGATACATAGAGATAGGTAGGTAGGTAGATAGATAGATAGAGATAGGTAGGTAGGTAGATAGATAGAGATAGGTAGGTAGGTAGGTAGGTAAAGATAGTTAGGTAGGTAGGTAGATAGAAAGAGATAGTTAGGTAGGTAGGTAGATAGATACAGATAGGTAGGTAGGTAGATAGATAGATAGAGATAGGTAGGTAGGTAGATTGATAGATACAGATAGGTAGGTATGTAGGTAGGTAGATACATAGAGATAGGTAGGTAGGTAGATAGATAGATAGAGATAGGTAGGTAGGTAGATAGATAGATAGAGATAGGTAGGTAGGTAGATAGATAGATACAGATATATAGGTAGGTAGATAGATAGATAGAGATAGGTAGGTAGGTAGATAGATAGATAGACATAGGTAGGTAGGTAGATTGATAGATACAGATAGGTAGGTAAGTAGATAGATAGATACAGATAGGTAGGTAGGTAGATAGATAGATAGATAGAGATAGGTAGGTAGGTAGATTGATAGATACAGATAGGTAGGTAGGTAGATAGATAGATATAGATAGGTAGGTAGGTAGGTAGATAGATAGATACAGATATGTAGGTAGGTAGATAGATAGATAGAGATAGGTAGGTAGGTAGGTAGATAGATAGAGATAGGTAGGTAGGTAGATTGATAGATAGCGATAGGTAGGTAGGTAGATAGATAGATACAGTTAGGTAGGTAGGTAGGTAGATAGATACAGATAGGTAGGTAGGTAGATAGATAGATAGAGATAGGTAGGTAGGTAGATAGATAGATAGAGATAGATAGGTAGGTAGATTGATAGAGACAGATAGGTAGGTAGATAGATAGATAGAGATAGGTAGGTAGGTAGATAGATACATATGTAGGTAGGTAGGTAGGTAGATAGATAGATACAGATAGGTAGGTAGGTAGATAGATAGATAGAGATAGATAGGAAGGTAGATTGATAGATACAGATAGGTAGGTAGGTAGGTAGATAGATAGAGATAGGTAGGTAGGTAGGTAGATAGATAGAGATAGGTAGGTAGGTAGGTAGATAGATAGAGATAGGTAGGTAGGTAGATAGATAGATAGAGATAGGTAGGTAGGTAGGTAGGTAGATAGATACAGATAGGTAGGTAGGTAGATAGATAGATAGAGATAAGTAGGTAGGTAGATTGATAGATAGAGATAGGTAGGTAGATAGATAGATAGATAGATAGATAGATAGATAGATAGATAGATAGAGATAGGTAGGTTGGTAGATAGATAGATAGAGATAGGTAGGTAGGTAGATTGATAGATACAGATAGGTAGGTAGGTAGATTGATAGATACAGATAGGTAGGTAGGTAATTAGATAGATACAGATAGATAGGTAGGTAGATAGATAGATACAGATAGGTAGGTAGGTAGATAGATAGATAGAGATAGGTAGGTAGGTAGATTGATAGATACAGATAGGTAGGTAGGTAGATTGATAGATAGAGATAGGTAGGTAGGTAGATAGATAGATAGAGACAGGTAGGTAGGTAGGTAGATAGATAGAGATAGGTCGGTAGGTAGATTGATAGATACAGATAGGTAGGTAGGTAGGTAGGTAGATTGATAGATAGAGATAGGTAGGCAGGTAGATAGATAGATGGAGATAAGTAGGTAGGTAGATTGATAGATAGAGATAGGTAGGTAGGTAGATAGATAGATAGATAGATAGAGATAGGTAGGTAGGTAGATAGATAGATAGATAGAGATAGGTAGGTAGGTAGATTGATAGATACAGATAGGTAGGTAGGTAGATAGATAGATATAGATAGGTAGGTAGGTAGATAGATAGATACATATGTAGGTAGGTAGGTAGGTAGATAGATAGATACAGATAGGTAGGTAGGTAGATAGATAGATAGAGATAGATAGGTAGGTAGATTGATAGATACAGATAGGTAGGTAGGTAGATAGATAGATAGAGATAAGTAGGTAGGTAGATTCATAGACAGAGATAGGTAGGTAGGTAGATAGATAGATAGATAGATAGATAGATAGATAGATAGATAGATAGATAGATAGATAGATAGATAGATAGATAGAGATAGGTAGGTAGGTAGATAGATAGATAGATAGATAGAGATAGGTAGGTTGGTAGATAGATAGATAGAGATAGGTAGGTAGGTAGATTGATAGATACAGATAGGTAGGTAGGTAATTAGATAGATACAGATAGATAGGTAGGTAGATAGATAGATACAGATAGGTAGGTAGGTAGATAGATAGATAGAGACAGGTAGGTAGGTAGGTAGATAGATAGAGATAGGTCGGTAGGTAGATTGATAGATACAGATAGGTAGGTAGGTAGGTAGATTGATAGATAGAGATAGGTAGGCAGGTAGATAGATAGATGGAGATAAGTAGGTAGGTAGATTGATAGATAGAGATAGGTAGGTAGGTAGATAGACAGATAGATAGATAGAGATAGGTAGGTAGGTAGATAGATAGATAGATAGAGATAGGTAGGTAGGTAGATAGATAGATAGATAGATAGAGATAGGTAGGTAGGTAGATAGATAGATAGATAGAGATAGGTAGGTAGGTAGATTGATAGATACAGATAGGTAGGTAGGTAGATAGATAGATATAGATAGGTAGGTAGGTAGATAGATAGATACATATGTAGGTAGGTAGGTAGGTAGATAGATAGATACAGATAGGTAGGTAGGTAGATAGATAGATAGAGATAGATAGGTAGGTAGATTGATAGATACAGATAGGTAGGTAGGTAGATAGATAAATACAGATAGGTAGGTAGGTAGATAGATAGATACAGATAGGTAGGTAGGTAGGTAGATAGATAGAGATAGGTAGGTAGGTAGGTAGGTAGATAGAGATAGGTAGGTAGGTAGGTAGATAGATAGAGATAGGTAGGTAGGTAGATAGATAGATAGAGATAGGTAGGTAGGTAGGTAGGTAGATAGATAGAGATAGGTAGGTAGGTAGATAGATAGATAGAGATAGATAGGTAGGTAGATTGATAGAGACAGATAGGTAGTTAGGTAGATAGATAGATAGATAGATAGAGAAAGGTAGGTAGTTAGATTGATAGATAGATACAGATAGGTAGGTAGGTAGGTAGATAGAGATAGGTAGGTAGGTAGATAGATAGATACAGATAGGTAGGTAGGTAGATAGATAGATAGAGATATGTAGGTAGGTAGATAGATAGATAGAGATAGGTAGGTAGGTAGATTGATAGATACAGATAGGTAGGTAGGTAGATAGATAGATAGAGATAAGTAGGTAGGTAGATTGATAGATAGAGATAGGTAGGTAGGTAGATAGATAGATAGATAGATAGATAGATAGATAGATAGATAGATAGATAGATAGAGATAGGTAGGTAGGTAGATAGATAGAGATAGGTAGGTAGGTAGACAGATAGATAGAGATAGGTAGGTAGGTAGATTGATAGATACAGATAGGTAGGTAGGTAGATAGATAGATACATATGTAGGTAGGTAGGTAGATAGATAGATACAGATAGGTAGGCAGGTAGGTAGATAGATAGATACAGATAGGTAGGTAGGTAGATAGATAGATAGAGATAGATAGGAAGGTAGATTGATAGATACAGATAGGTAGGTAGGTAGGTAGATAGATAGAGATAGGTAGGTAGGTAGGTAGATAGATAGAGATAGGTAGGTAGGTAGGTAGATAGATAGAGATAGTTAGGTAGGTAGATAGATAGATAGAGATAGGTAGGTAGGTAGGTAGGTAGATAGATAGAGATAGTTAGGTAGGTAGATAGATAGATAGAGATAGATAGGTAGGTAGATTGATAGAGACAGATAGGTAGTTAGGTAGATAGATAGATAGATAGATAGAGAAAGGTAGGTAGTTAGATTGATAGATAGAAACAGATAGGTAGATAGGTAGATAGATAGAGATAGGTAGGTAGGTAGATAGATAGATACAGATAGGTAGGTAGGTAGATAGATAGATAGAGATATGTAGGTAGGTAGATAGATAGAGATAGGTAGGTAGGTAGATTGATAGATACAGATAGGTAGGTAGGTAGATAGATAGATAGAGATAAGTAGGTAGGTAGATTGATAGATAGAGATAGGTAGGTAGATAGATAGATAGATAGATAGATAGATAGATAGATAGATAGATAGATAGATAGATAGATAGATAGAGATAGGTGGGTAGGTAGATAGATAGATAGATAGAGATAGGTAGGTTGGTAGATAGATAGATAGAGATAGGTAGGTAGGTAGATTGATAGATACAGATAGGTAGGTAGGTAATTAGATAGATACAGATAGATAGGTAGGTAGATAGATAGATACAGATAGTTAGGTAGGTAGATAGATAGATAGAGATAGGTAGGTAGGTAGATTGATAGATACAGATAGGTAGGTAGGTAGATTGATAGATAGAGATAGGTAGGTAGGTAGATAGATAGATAGAGACAGGTAGGTAGGTAGGTAGATAGATAGAGATAGGTCGGTAGGTAGATTGATAGATACAGATAGGTAGGTAGGTAGGTAGATTGATAGATAGAGATAGGTAGGCAGGTAGATAGATGGAGATAAGTAGGTAGGTAGATTGATAGATAGAGATAGGTAGGTAGGTAGATAGATAGATAGATAGATAGAGATAGGTAGGTAGGTAGATAGATAGATAGATAGAGATAGGTAGGTAGGTAGATTGATAGATACAGATAGGTAGGTAGGTAGATAGATAGATATAGATAGGTAGGTAGGTAGATAGATAGATACATATGTAGGTAGGTAGGTAGGTAGATAGATAGATACAGATAGGTAGGTAGGTAGATAGATAGATATAGATAGGTAGGTAGGTAGATAGATAGATACATATGTAGGTAGGTAGGTAGGTAGATAGATAGATACAGATAGGTAGGTAGGTAGATAGATAGATAGAGATAGATAGGTAGGTAGATTGATAGATACAGATAGGTAGGTAGGTAGATAGATAAATACAGATAGGTAGGTAGGTAGATAGATAGATACAGATAGGTAGGTAGGTAGGTAGATAGATAGAGATAAGTAGGTAGGTAGGTAGATAGATAGAGATAGGTAGGTAGGTAGGTAGATAGATATAGATAGGTAGGTAGGTAGATAGATAGATACATATGTAGGTAGGTAGGTAGGTAGATAGATAGATACAGATAGGTAGGTAGGTAGATAGATAGATATAGATAGGTAGGTAGGTAGATAGATAGATACATATGTAGGTAGGTAGGTAGGTAGATAGATAGATACAGATAGGTAGGTAGGTAGATAGATAGATAGAGATAGATAGGTAGGTAGATTGATAGATACAGATAGGTAGGTAGGTAGATAGATAAATACAGATAGGTAGGTAGGTAGATAGATAGATACAGATAGGTAGGTAGGTAGGTAGATAGATAGAGATAAGTAGGTAGGTAGGTAGATAGATAGAGATAGGTAGGTAGGTAGGTAGATAGATAGAGATAGGTAGGTAGGTAGATAGATAGATAGAGATAGTTAGGTAGGTAGGTAGGTAGATAGATAGAGATAGGTAGGTAGGTAGATAGATAGATAGAGATAGATAGGTAGGTAGATTGATAGAGACAGATAGGTAGTTAGGTAGATAGATAGATAGATAAAGAAAGGTAGGTAGTTAGATTGATAGATAGATACAGATAGGTAGGTAGGTAGATAGATAGAGATAGGTAGGTAGGTAGATAGATAGATACAGATAGGTAGGTAGGTAGATAGATAGATAGAGATATGTAGGTAGGTAGATAGATAGATAGAGATAGGTAGGTAGGTAGATTGATAGATACAGATAGGTAGGTAGGTAGATAGATAGATAGAGATAAGTAGGTAGGTAGATTGATAGATAGAGATAGGTAGGTATGTAGATAAATAGATAGATAGATAGATAGATAGATAGATAGATAGATAGATAGATAGATAGATAGAGATAGGTAGGTAGGTAGATAGATAGATAGATAGAGATAGGTAGGTAGGTAGATAGATAGATAGAGATAGGTAGGTAGGTAGATTGATAGATACAGATAGGTAGGTAGGTAGATAGATAGATACATATGTAGGTAGGTAGGTAGATAGATAGATACAGATAGGTAGGCAGGTAGGTAGATAGATAGATACAGATAGGTAGGTAGGTAGATAGATAGATAGAGATAGATAGGTAGATAGATTGATAGATACAGATAGGTAGGTAGGTAGATAGATAGATATAGATAGGTAGGTAGGTAGATAGATAGATACAGATAGGTAGGTAGGTAGATAGATAGATAGAGATAGGTAGGTAGGTAGATAGATAGATAGAGATAGGTAGGTAGGTAGATAGATAGAGATAGGTAGGTAGATAGATAGATAGAGATAGGTAGGTAGGTAGGTAGGTAGATAGATAGAGATAGGTAGGTAGGTAGGTATATAGATAGAGATAGGTAGGTAGGTAGATTGATAGAGACAGATAGGTAGGTAGGTAGATAGATAGATAGATAGATAGATAGATAGAGATAGGTAGGTAGGTAGGTAGGTAGGTAGAGATAGTTAGGTAGGTAGGTAGATAGAAAGAGATAGTTAGGTAGGTAGGTAGATAGATACAGATAGGTAGGTAGGTAGATAGATAGATAGAGATAGGTAGGTAGGTAGATTGATAGATACAGATAGGTAGGTAGGTAGATAGATAGATAGAGATAGGTAGGTAGGTAGATAGATAGAGATGGGTAGGTAGGTAGGTAGATAGATAGAGATAGGTAGGTAGGTAGATAGATAGATAGATAGATACAGACAGGTAGGTAGGTAGATAGATAGATACAGATAGGTAGGTAGGTAGATTGATAGATAGAGATAGGTAGGTAGGTAGATAGATAGAGATAGGTAGGTAGGTAGGTAGGTAGATAGATAGAGATAGGTAGGTAGGTAGATAGATAGATAGAGATAGATAGGTAGGTAGATTGATAGAGACAGATAGGTAGGTAGGTAGATAGATAGATAGAGATAGGTAGGTAGGTAGATTGATAGATACAGATAGGTAGGTAGGTAGATAGATAGATACAGATAGGTAGGTAGGTAGGTAGATAGATAGAGATAGGTAGGTAGGTAGGTAGGTAGATAGATAGAGATAGGTAGGTAGGTAGATAGATAGATAGAGATAGATAGGTAGGTAGATTGATAGAGACAGATAGGTAGTTAGGTAGATAGATAGATAGATAGAGAAAGGTAGGTAGTTAGATTGATAGATAGATACAGATAGGTAGGTAGGTAGATAGATAGAGATAGGTAGGTAGGTAGATAGATAGATACAGATAGGTAGGTAGGTAGATAGATAGATAGAGATATGTAGGTAGGTAGATAGATAGATAGAGATAGGTAGGTAGGTAGATTGATAGATACAGATAGGTAGGTAGGTAGATAGATAGATAGAGATAAGTAGGTAGGTAGATTGATAGATAGAGATAGGTAGGTAGGTAGGTAGATAGATAGATAGATAGATAGATAGATAGATAGATAGATAGATAGATAGATAGATAGAGATAGGTAGGTAGGTAGATAGATAGATAGATAGAGATAGGTAGGTAGGTAGATAGATAGGTAGAGATAGGTAGGTAGGTAGATTGATAGATACAGATAGGTAGGTAGGTAGATAGATAGATACATATGTAGGTAGGTAGGTAGATAGATAGATACAGATAGGTAGGCAGGTAGGTAGATAGATAGATACAGATAGGTAGGTAGGTAGATAGATAGATAGAGATAGATAGGTAGATAGATTGATAGATACAGATAGGTAGGTAGGTAGATAGATAGATATAGATAGGTAGGTAGGTAGATAGATAGATACAGATAGGTAGGTAGGTAGATAGATAGATAGAGATAGGTAGGTAGGTAGGTAGATAGATAGAGATAGGTAGGTAGGTAGATAGATAGAGATAGGTAGGTAGATAGATAGATAGAGATAGGTAGGTAGGTAGGTAGGTAGATAGATAGAGATAGGTAGGTAGGTAGGTAGGTATATAGATAGAGATAGGTAGGTAGGTAGATTGATAGAGACAGATAGGTAGGTAGGTAGGTAGATAGATAGATAGATAGATAGATAGAGATAGGTAGGTAGGTAGGTAGGTAGGTAGGTAGAGATAGTTAGGTAGGTAGGTAGATAGAAAGAGATAGTTAGGTAGGTAGGTAGATAGATACAGATAGGTAGGTAGGTAGATAGATAGATAGAGATAGGTAGGTAGGTAGATTGATAGATACAGATAGGTAGGTAGGTAGATAGATAGATAGAGATAGGTAGGTAGGTAGATAGATAGAGATAGGTAGGTAGGTAGATAGATAGATAGATACAGATAGGTAGGTAGGTAGATAGATAGATACAGATAGGTAGGTAGGTAGATTGATAGATAGAGATAGGTAGGTAGGTAGATAGATAGATAGAGATAGGTAGGTAGGTAGGTAGATAGATAGAGATAGGTAGGTAGGTAGATAGATAGATAGAGATAGGTAGGTAGGTAGATAGATAGATAGAGATAGATAGGTAGGTAGATTGATAGAGACAGATAGGTAGGTAGGTAGATAGATAGATAGAGATAGGTAGGTAGGTAGATTGATAGATACAGATAGGTAGGTAGGTAGATAGATAGATACAGATAGGTAGGTAGGTAGGTAGATAGATAGAGATAGGTAGGTAGGTAGGTAGGTAGATAGATAGAGATAGGTAGGTAGGTAGATAGATAGATAGAGATAGATAGGTAGGTAGATTGATAGAGACAGATAGGTAGTTAGGTAGATAGATAGATAGATAGAGAAAGGTAGGTAGTTAGATTGATAGATAGATACAGATAGGTAGGTAGGTAGATAGATAGAGATAGGTAGGTAGGTAGGTAGATAGATAGAGATAGGTAGGTAGGTAGATAGATAGATAGAGATAGGTAGGTAGGTAGATAGATAGATAGAGATAGATAGGTAGGTAGATTGATAGAGACAGATAGGTAGGTAGGTAGATAGATAGATACAGATAGGTAGGTAGGTAGATAGATAGATACAGATAGGTAGGTAGGTAGATAGATAGATACAGATAGGTAGGTAGGTAGGTAGATAGATACAGATAGGTAGGTAGGTAGATTGATAGATAGAGATAGGTAGGTAGGTAGATAGATAGATAGAGACAGGTAGGTAGGTAGGTAGATAGATAGAGATAGGTCGGTATGTATGTAGAAAGATAGAGATAGGTAGGTAGGTAGATTGATAGATAGAGATAGATAGATAGATAGATAGATAGATAGATAGATAGATAGATAGATAGATAGAGATAAGTAGGTAGGTAGATTGATAGATAGAGATAGGTAGGTAGGTAGATAGATAGATAAATAGAGATAGGTAGGTAGGTAGATAGATAGATACAGAGAGGTAGGTAGGTAGATAGATAGATACAGATAGGTAGGTAGGTAGACAGATAGATACATATGTAGGTAGTTAGATAGATAGATACAGATAGGTAGGTAGGTAGGTAGATAGATAGATACAGATAGGTAGGTAGGTAGATAGATAGATAGAGATAGATAGGTAGGTAGATTGATAGATACAGATAGGTAGGTAGGTAGATAGATACAGATAGGTAGGTAGGTAGATAGATAGATACAGATAGGTAGGTAGGTAGATAGATAGATAGAGATAGGTAGGTAGGTAGGTAGATAGATAGAGATGGGTAGGTAGGTAGGTAGATAGATAGATAGAGATAGGTAGGTAGGTATATAGATAGATAGAGATAGGGAGGTAGGTAGGTAGATAGATAGAGATAGGTAGGTAGGTAGATAGATAGATAGAGATAGATAGGTAGGTAGATTGATAAAGACAGATAGGTAGTTAGGTAGATAGATAGATAGAGATAGGTAGGTAGGTAGATTGATAGATAGATACAGATAGGTAGCTAGGTAGATAGATACAGATAGGTAGGTAGGTAGATAGATAGATACAGATAGGTAGGTAGGTAGATAGATAGAGATAGGTAGGTAGGTAGATTGATAGATACAGATAGGTAGGTAGGTAGATAGATAGATACAGATAGGTAGGTAGGTAGATAGATAGATACAGATAGGTAGGTATGTAGATAGATAGATACAGATAGGTAGGTAGGTAGGTAGATAGATAGAGATGGGTAGGTAGGTAGGTAGATAGATAGAGATAGGTAGGTAGGTAGATAGATAGATAGAGATAGGTAGGTAGGTAGATTGATAGATACATAGGTAGGTAGGTAGATAGATAGATACAGATAGGTAGGTAGGTAGATAGATAGATAGAGATAGGTAGGTAGGTAGATAGATAAATACAGATAGGTAGGTTGGTAGGTAGATAGATAGAGATAGGTAGGTAGGTAGATAGATAGATAGAGATAGGTAGGTAGGTAGATTTATAGATACAGATAGGTAGGTAGGTAGGTAGATAGATACAGATAGGTAGGTAGGTAGATAGATAAATACAGATAGGTAGGTAGGTAGATAGATAGATAGAGATAGGTAGGTAGATTGATAGAGACAGATAGGTAGGTAGGTAGATATATAGATAGAGATAGGTAGGTAGGTAGATTGATAGATACAGATAGGTAGGTAGGTAGATAGATACAGATAGGTAGGTAGGTAGATAGATAGATACAGATAGGTAGGTAGGTAGATAGATAGATAGAGATAGGTAGGTAGGTAGTTAGATAGATAGAGATGGGTAGGTAGGTAGGTAGATAGATAGAGATAGGTAGGTAGGTATATAGATAGATAGAGATAGGTAGGTAGGTAGGTAGATAGATAGAGATAGGTAGGTAGGTAGATAGATAGATAGAGATAGATAGGTAGGTAGATTGATAAAGACAGATAGGTAGTTAGGTAGATAGATAGATAGAGATAGGTAGGTAGGTAGATTGATAGATAGATACAGATAGGTAGCTAGGTAGATAGATACAGATAGGTAGGTAGGTAGATAGATAGATACAGATAGGTAGGTAGGTAGATAGATAGAGATAGGTAGGTATGTAGATAGATAGATACAGATAGGTAGGTAGGTAGGTAGATAGATAGAGATGGGTAGGTAGGTAGGTAGATAGATAGAGATAGGTAGGTAGGTAGATAGATAGATAGATAGATAGATAGAGATAGGTAGGTAGGTAGATTGATAGATACAGATAGGTAGGTAGGTAGGTAGATAGATAGAGATAGGTAGGTAGGTAGATAGATAAATACAGATAGGTAGGTTGGTAGGTAGATAGATAGAGATAGGTAGGTAAGTAGATAGATAGATAGAGATAGGTAGGTAGGTAGATTGATAGATACAGATAGGTAGGTAGGTAGATAGATAAATACAGATAGGTAGGTAGGTAGATAGATAGATAGAGATAGGTAGGTAGATTGGTAGAGACAGATAGGTAGGTAGGTAGATATATAGATAGAGATAGGTATGTAGGTAGATTGATAGATACAGATATGTAGGTAGGTAGATAGATAGATACATATAGGTAGGTAGGTAGATAGATAGATACAGATAGGTAGGTAGGTAGATAGATAGATACAGATAGGTAGGTAGGTAGGTAGATTGATAGAGATGGGTAGGTAGGTAGGTAGATAGATAGAGGTAGGTAGGTAGGTAGATAGATAGATAGAGATAGGTAGGTAGGTAGGTAGGTAGATAGATAGAGATAGGTTGGTTTGTAGATAGATAGATAGAGATAGATAGGTAGGTAGATTGATAGAGACAGATAGGTAGTTAGGTAGATAGATAGATAGAGATAGGTAGGTAGGTAGATTGATAGATAGATACAGATAGGTAGCTAGGTAGATAGATACAGATAGGTAGGTAGGTAGATAGATAGATACAGATAGGTAGGTAGTTAGATAGATAGATAGAGATATGTAGGTAGGTAGATAGATAGATAGAGATAGGTAGGTAGGTAGGTAGGTAGATAGAGATAGGTAGGTAGGTAGATAGATAGATAGAGATAGGTAGGTAGGTAGATTGATAGATACATAGGTAGGTAGGTAGATACAGATAGATTGATAGATACAGATAGGTAGGTAGGTAGATAGATAGGTAGGTAGGTAGATAGATAAATACAGATAGGTAGGTAGGTAGGTAGGTAGATAGAGATAGGTAGGTAGGTAGATAGATAGATAGAGATAGGTAGGCAGGTAGATTGATAGATACAGATAGGTAGGTAGGTAGATAGATAGATAAAGATAGGTAGGTAGGTAGATAGATAAATACAGATAGGTAGGTAGGTAGATAGATAGATAGAGATAGGTAGGTAGATTGATAGAGACAGATAGGTAGGTAGGTAGATATATAGATAGAGATAGGTAGGTAGGTAGATTGATAGATACAGATAGGTAGGTAGGTAGATAGATAGATAGAGATAGGTAGGTAGGTAGATTGATAGATAGAGATAGGTAGGCAGGTAGATAGATAGATAGATAGAGATAAGTAGGTAGGTAGATTGATAGATACAGATAGGTAGGTACGTAGATAGATAGATAGAGATAGGTAGGTAGGTAGATAGATAGATAGAGATAGGTAGGTAGGTAGATAGATAGATAGAGATAGGTAGGTAGGTATATAGATAGATCGATAGAGATAGGTAGGTAGGTAGATAGATAGATAGAGATAGGTAGGTAGGTAGATTGATAGATACAGATCGGTAGGTAGGTAGATAGATAGATACAGATAGGTAGGTAGGTAGATACATAGATACAGATATGTAGGTAGGTAGGTAGATAGATATATACAGATAGGTAGGTAGGTAGATAGATAGAGATAGATAGGTAGGTAGATTGATAGAGACAGATAGGTAGGTAGGTAGATAGATAGATAGAGATAAGTAGGTAGGTAGATTGATAGATACAGATAGGTAGGTAGGTAGATAGATAGATACAGATAGGTAGGTAGATAGATAGATAAAGATAGGTAGGTAGGTAAATAGATAGATAGAGATAGGTAGGTAGGTAGGTAGATAGAGATAGGTAGGTAGGTAGGTAGGTATATAGATAGAGATAGGTAGGTAGGTAGATTGATAGAGACAGATAGGTAGGTAGGTAGATAGATAGATAGATAGATAGATAGATAGAGATAGGTAGGTAGGTAGGTAGGTAGGTAGAGATAGTTAGGTAGGTAGGTAGATAGAAAGAGATAGTTAGGTAGGTAGGTAGATAGATACAGATAGGTAGGTAGGTAGATAGATAGATAGAGATAGGTAGGTAGGTAGATTGATAGATACAGATAGGTAGGTAGGTAGATAGATAGATACAGATAGGTAGGTAGGTAGGTAGATAGATAGATACAGATATGTAGGTAGGTAGCTAGATAGATAGAGATAGGTAGGTAGGTAGGTAGATAGATAGAGATAGGTAGGTAGGTAGGTAGGTAGAGATAGTTAGGTAGGTAGGTAGATAGAAAGAGATAGTTAGGTAGGTAGGCAGATAGATACAGATAGGTAGGCAGGTAGATAGATAGAGATAGGTAGGTAGGTAGATTGATAGATACAGATAGGTAGGTAGGTAGGTAGATACATAGAGATAGGTAGGTAGGTAGATAGATAGATAGAGATAGGTAGGTAGGTAGATAGATAGATAGAGATAGGTAGGTAGGTAGATTGATAGATACAGATAGGTAGGTACGTAGATAGATAGATAGAGATAGGTAGGTAGGTAGATAGATAGATAGAGATAGGTAGGTAGGTAGATAGATAGATAGAGATAGGTAGGTAGGTATATAGATAGATCGATAGAGATAGGTAGGTAGGTAGATAGATAGATAGAGATAGGTAGGTAGGTAGATTGATAGATACAGATAGGTAGGTAGGTAGATAGATAGATACAGATAGGTAGGTAGGTAGATAGATAGATACAGATATGTAGGAAGGTAGGTAGATAGATAGATACAGAGAGGTAGGTAGGTAGATAGATAGAGATAGATAGGTAGGTAGATTGATAGAGACAGATAGGTAGGTAGGTAGATAGATAGATAGAGATAAGTAGGTAGGTAGATTGATAGATACAGATAGGTAGGTAGGTAGATAGATAGATACAGATAGGTAGGTAGATAGATAGATAAAGATAGGTAGGTAGGTAAATAGATAGATAGAGATAGGTAGGTAGGTAGGTAGATAGATAGAGATAGGTAGGTAGGTAGGTATATAGATAGAGATAGGTAGGTAGGTAGATTGATAGAGACAAATAGGTAGGTAGGTAGATAGATAGATAGATAGATAGATAGAGATAGGTAGGTAGGTAGGTAGGTAGGTAGAGATAGTTAGGTAGGTAGGTAGATAGAAAGAGATAGTTAGGTAGGTACGTAGATAGATACAGATAGGTAGGTAGGTAGATAGATAGATAGAGATAGGTAGGTAGGTAGATTGATAGATACAGATAGGTAGGTAGGTAGATAGATAGATACAGATAGGTAGGTAGGTAGGTAGAAAGATAGATACAGATATGTAGGTAGGTAGCTAGATAGATAGAGATAGGTAGGTAGGTAGGTAGATAGATAGAGATAGGTAGGTAGGTAGGTAGGTAGAGATAGTTAGGTAGGTAGGTAGATAGAAAGAGATAGTTAGGTAGGTAGGTAGATAGATACAGATAGGTAGGTAGGTAGATAGATAGAGATAGGTAGGTAGGTAGATTGATAGATACAGATAGGTAGGTAGGTAGGTAGATACATAAAGATAGGTAGGTAGGTAGATAGATAGATAGAGATAGGTAGGTAGGTAGATAGATAGATAGAGATAGGTAGGTAGGTAGATTGATAGATACAGATAGGTAGGTAGGTAGATAGATAGATACACATAGATAGGTAGGTAGATAGATAGATAGAGATAGGTAGGTAGGTAGATAGATAGATAGACATAGGTAGGTAGGTAGATTGATAGATACAGATAGGTAGGTAGGTAGATAGATAGATACAGATAGGTAGGTAGGTAGATAGATAGATAGAGATAGGTAGGTAGGTAGATTGATAGATACATATTGGTAGGTAGGTAGATAGATAGATACAGATAGGTAGGTAGGTAGGTAGATAGATAGATACAGATATGTAGGTAGGTAGATAGATAGAGATAGGTAGGTAGGTAGGTAGATAGATAGAGATAGGTAGGTAGGTAGGTAGGTAGAGATAGTTAGGTAGGTAGGTAGATAGATAGATAGCGATAGGTAGGTAGGTAGATAGATAGATACACATAGATAGGTAGGTAGATAGATAGATAGAGATAGGTAGGTAGATAGATAGATAGATAGACATAGGTAGGTAGGTAGATTGATAGATACAGATAGGATGGTAGGTAGATAGATAGATACAGATAGATAGGTAGGTAGATAGATAGATAGAGATAGGTAGGTAGGTAGATAGATAGATAGAGATATGTAGGTAGGTAGATTGATAGATACATAGGTAGGTAGGTAGATACAGATAGATTGATAGATACAGATAGGTAGGTAGGTAGATAGATAGGTAGGTAGGTAGATAGATAAATACAGATAGGTAGGTAGGTAGGTAGGTAGGTAGATAGAGATAGGTAGGTAGGTAGATAGATAGATAGATAGAGATAAGTAGGTAGGTAGATTGATAGATACATATAGGTAGGTAGGTAGATAGATAGATACAGATAGGTAGGTAGATAGATAGATAAAGATAGGTAGGTAGGTAAATAGATAGATAGAGATAGGTAGGTAGGTAGGTAGATAGATAGAGATAGGTAGGTAGGTAGGTAGGTATATAGATAGAGATAGGTAGGTAGGTAGATTGATAGAGACAGATAGGTAGGTAGGTAGATAGATAGATAGATAGATAGATAGAGATAGGTAGGTAGGTAGGTAGGTAGGTAGAGATAGTTAGGTAGGTAGGTAGATAGAAAGAGATAGTTAGGTAGGTAGGTAGATAGATACAGATAGGTAGGTAGGTAGATAGATAGATAGAGATAGGTAGGTAGGTAGATTGATAGATACAGATAGGTAGGTAGGTAGATAGATAGATACAGATAGGTAGGTAGGTAGGTAGATAGATAGATACAGATATGTAGGTAGGTAGCTAGATAGATAGAGATAGGTAGGTAGGTAGGTAGATAGATAGAGATAGGTAGGTAGGTAGGTAGGTAGAGATAGTTAGGTAGGTAGGTAGATAGAAAGAGATAGTTAGGTAGGTAGGTAGATAGATACAGATAGGTAGGTAGGTAGATAGATAGAGATAGGTAGGTAGGTAGATTGATAGATAGAGATAGGTAGGTAGGTAGGTAGATACATAGAGATAGGTAGGTAGGTAGATAGATAGATAGAGATAGGTAGGTAGGTAGATAGATAGATAGAGATAGGTAGGTAGGTAGATTGATAGATACAGATAGGTAGGTAGGTAGATAGATAGATACACATAGATAGGTAGGTAGATAGATAGATAGAGATAGGTGGGTAGGTAGATAGATAGATAGACATAGGTAGGTAGGTAGATTGATAGATACAGATAGGTAGGTAGGTAGATAGATAGATACAGATAGGTAGGTAGGTAGATAGATAGATAGAGATAGGTAGGTAGGTAGATTGATAGATACAGATTGGTAGGTAGGTAGATAGATAGATACAGATAGGTAGGTAGGTAGGTAGATAGATAGATACAGATATGTAGGTAGGTAGATAGATAGAGATAGGTAGGTAGGTAGGTAGATAGATAGAGATAGGTAGGTAGGTAGGTAGGTAGAGATAGTTAGGTAGGTAGGTAGATAGATAGATAGCGATAGGTAGGTAGGTAGATAGATAGATACACATAGATAGGTAGGTAGATAGATAGATAGAGATAGGTAGGTAGGTAGATAGATAGATAGACATAGGTAGGTAGGTAGATTGATAGATACAGATAGGATGGTAGGTAGATAGATAGATACAGATAGATAGGTAGGTAGATAGATAGATAGAGATAGGTAGGTAGGTAGATAGATAGATAGAGATAGGTAGGTAGGTAGATTGATAGATACATAGGTAGGTAGGTAGATACAGATAGATTGATAGATACAGATAGGTAGGTAGGTAGATAGATAGGTAGGTAGGTAGATAGATAAATACAGATAGGTAGGTAGGTAGGTAGGTAGATAGAGATAGGTAGGTAGGTAGATAGATAGATAGAGATAGGTAGGTAGGTAGATTGATAGATACAGATAGGTAGGTAGGTAGATAGATAGATAAAGATAGGTAGGTAGGTAGATAGATAAATACAGATAGGTAGGTAGATAGATAGATAGATAGAGATAGGTAGGTAGGTAGATAGATAGATAGAGATAGGTAGGTAGGTAGATTGATAGATACAGATAGGTAGGTAGGTAGATAGATAGATAGAGATAGGTAGGCAGGTAGATAGATAGATAGAGATAAGTAGGTAGGTAGATTGATAGATACAGATAGGTAGGTACGTATATAGATAGATAGAGATAGGTAGGTAGGTAGATAGATAGATAGAGATAGGTAGGTAGGTAGATAGATAGATACAGATAGGTAGGTAGGTATATAGATAGATCGATAGAGATAGGTAGGTAGGTAGATAGATAGATAGAGATAGGTAGGTAGGTAGATTGATAGATACAGATAGGTAGGTAGGTAGATAGATAGATACAGATAGGTAGGTAGGTAGATAGATAGAGATAGATAGGTAGGTAGATTGATAGAGACAGATAGGTAGGTAGGTAGATAGATAGATAGAGATAAGTAGGTAGGTAAATTGATAGATACAGATAGGTAGGTAGGTAGATAGATAGATACAGATAGGTAGGTAAATAGATAGATACAGATAGGTAGGTAGGTAAATAGATAGATAGAGATAGGTAGGTAGGTAGGTAGATAGATAGAGATAGGTAGGTAGGTAGGTAGGTAGGTAGGTAGATAGAGATAGGTAGGTAGGTAGATTGATAGAGACAGATAGGTAGGTAGGTAGATAGATAGATAGATAGAGATAGGTAGGTAGGTAGGGAGGTAGAGATAGTTAGGTAGGTAGGTAGATAGAAAGAGATAGTTAGGTAGGTAGGTAGATAGATACAGATAGGTAGGTAGGTAGATAGATAGATAGAGATAGGTAGGTAGGTAGATTGATAGATACAGATAGGTAGGTAGGTAGATAGATAGATACAGATAGGTAGGTAGGTAGGTAGATAGATAGATACAGATATGTAGGTAGGTAGATAGATAGATAGAGATAGGTAGGTAGGTAGGTAGATAGATAGAGATAGGTAGGTAGGTAGGAAGGTAGAGATAGTTAGGTAGGTAGGTAGATAGAAAGAGATAGTTAGGTAGGTAGGTAGATAGATACAGATAGGTAGGTAGGTAGATAGATAGATAGAGATAGGTAGGTAGGTAGATTGATAGATACAGATAGGTAGGTAGGTAGGTAGATACATAGAGATTGGTAGGTAGTTAGATAGATAGATAGAGATAGGTAGGTAGTTAGATAGATAGAGATAGGTAGGTAGGTAGATTGATAGATACAGATAGGTAGGTAGGTAGATAGATAGATACACATAGATAGGTAGGTAGATAGATAGATAGAGATAGGTAGGTAGGTAGATAGATAGATAGACATAGGTAGGTAGGTAGATTGATAGATACAGATAGGTAGGTAGGTAGATAGATAGATACAGATAGGTAGGTAGGTAGATAGATAGATAGAGATAGGTAGGTAGGTAGATTGATAGATACAGATAGGTAGGTACGTAGATAGATAGATACAGATAGGTAGGTAAGTAGATAGATAGATACAGATAGGTAGGTAGGTAGATAGATAGATAGAGATAGGTAGGTAGGTAGGTAGATAGATAGAGATAGGTAGGTAGGTAGGTAGGTAGAGATAGTTAGGTAGGTAGGTAGATAGAAAGAGATAGTTAGGTAGGTAGGTAGATAGATACAGATAGGTAGGTAGGTAGATAGATAGATAGAGATAGGTAGGTAGGTAGATTGATAGATACAGATAGGTAGGTAGGTAGGTAGATACATAGAGATAGGTAGGTAGGTAGATAGATAGATAGAGATAGGTAGGTAGGTAGATTGATAGATACAGATAGGTAGGTAGGTAGATAGATAGATACAGATAGATAGGTAGGTAGATAGATAGAGATAGGTAGGTAGGTAGATAGATAGATAGACATAGGTAGGTAGGTAGATTGATAGATACAGATAGGTAGGTAGGTAGATAGATAGATACAGATAGGTAGGTAGATAGATAGATAGATACAGATAGGTAGGTAGGTAGATAGATAAATACAGATAGGTAGGTACGTAGATAGATGGAGATAGGTAGGTAGATTGATAGAGACAGATAGGTAGGTAGGTAGATATATAGATAGAGATAGGTAGGTAGGTAGATTGATAGATACAGATAGGTAGGTAGGTAGATAGATAGATAGAGATAGGTAGGTAGGTAGATTGATAGATAGAGATAGGTAGGCAGGTAGATAGATAGATAGAGATAAGTAGGTAGGTAGATTGATAGATACAGATAGGTAGGTAGGTAGATAGATAGATAGAGATAGGTAGGTAGGTAGATAGATAGATAGAGATAGGTAGGTAGGTAGATAGATAGAGTTAGGTAGGTAGGTAGGGAGATAGATAGCTACAGGTAGGTATGTAGGTAGATAGATAGATACAAATAGGTAGGTAGGTAGATAGATAGATACAGATATGTAGGTAAGTAGATAGATAGATAGAGATAGGTAGGTAGGTAGGTAGATAGATACAGATAGGTAGGTAGGTAGATAGATAGATAGAGATAGGTAGGTAGGTAGATTGATAGATACAGGTAGGTAGGTAGGTAGGTAGATAGATAGATAGATACAGATAGGTAGGTAGGTAGGTAGATAGATAGATACAGATATGTAGGTAGGTAGATAGATAGATAGAGATAGGTAGGTAGGTAGGTAGATAGATAGAGATAGGTAGATAGGTAGGTAGGTAGAGATAGGTAGGTAGATAGAAAGAGATAGTTAGGTAGGTAGGTAGATAGATACAGATAGGTAGGTAGGTAGATAGATAGATAGAGATAGGTAGGTAGGTAGATTGATAGATACAGATAGGTAGATAGGTAGGTAGATACATAGAGATAGGTAGGTAGGTAGATAGATAGATAGAGATAGGTAGGTAGGTAGATTGATAGATACAGATAGGTAGGTAGGTAGATAGATAGATACAGATAGATAGGTAGGTAGATAGATAGATAGAGATAGGTAGGTAGGTATATAGATAGATAGACATAGGTAGGTAGGTAGATTGATAGATACAGATAGGTAGGTAGGTAGATAGATAGATACAGATAGGTAGGTAGGTAGATAGAGAGATAGAGATAGGTAGGTAGGTAGATTGATAGATACAGATAGGTAGGTAGGTAGATAGATAGATATAGATAGGTAGGTAGGTAGGTAGATAGATAGATACAGATATGTAGGTAGGTAGATAGATAGATAGAGATAGGTAGGTAGGTAGGTAGATAGATAGAGATAGGTAGGTAGGTAGGTAGGTAGAGATAGTTAGGTAGGTAGGTAGATAGAAAGAGATAGTTAGGTAGGTAGGTAGATAGATACAGATAGGTAGGTAGGTAGATAGATAGATAGAGATAGGTAGGTAGGTAGATTGATAGATACAGATAGGTAGGTAGGTAGGTAGATACATAGAGATAGGTAGGTAGGTAGATAGATAGATAGAGATAGGTAGGTAGGTAGATAGATAGAGATAGGTAGGTAGGTAGGTAGGTAGAGATAGTTAGGTAGGTAGGTAGATAGAAAGAGATAGTTAGGTAGGTAGGTAGATAGATACAGATAGGTAGGTAGGTAGATAGATAGATAGAGATAGGTAGGTAGGTAGATTGATAGATAGAGATAGGTAGGTAGGTAGGTAGGTAGATACATAGAGATAGGTAGGTAGGTAGATAGATAGATAGAGATAGGTAGGTAGGTAGATAGATAGATAGAGATAGGTAGGTAGGTAGATTGATAGATACAGATAGGTAGGTAGGTAGATAGATAGATACAGATAGATAGGTAGGTAGATAGATAGATAGAGATAGGTAGGTAGGTAGATAGATAGATAGACATAGGTAGGTAGGTAGATTGATAGATACAGATAGGTAGGTAAGTAGATAGATAGATACAGATAGGTAGGTAGGTAGATAGACAGATAGAGATAGGTAGGTAGGTAGATTGATAGATACAGATAGGTAGGTAGGTAGATAGATAGATACAGATAGGTAGGTAGATAGGTAGATAGATAGATACAGATATGTAGGTAGGTAGATAGATAGATAGAGATAGGTAGGTAGGTAGGTAGATAGATAGAGATAGGTAGGTAGGTAGGTAGGTAGGTAGAGATAGTTAGGTAGGTAGGTAGATAGAAAGAGATAGTTAGGTAGGTAGGTAGATAGATACAGATAGGTAGGTAGGTAGATAGATAGATAGAGATAGGCAGGTAGGTTGATTGATAGATACAGATAGGTAGGTAGGTAGGTAGATACATAGAGATAGGTAGGTAGGTAGATAGATAGAGATAGGTAGGTAGGTAGATAGATAGAGATAGGTAGGTAGGTAGATTGATAGATACAGATAGGTAGGTAGGTAGATAGATACAGATAGATAGGTAGGTAGATAGATAGATAGAGATAGGTAGGTAGGTAGATAGATAGATAGACATAGGTAGGTAGGTAGATTGATAGATACAGATAGGTAGGTAGGTAGATAGATAGATACAGATAGGTAGGTAGATAGATAGATAGATAGAGATAGGTAGGTAGGTAGATAGATAAATACAGATAGGTAGGTAGGTAGATAGATAGATAGAGATAGGTAGGTAGGTAGGTAGGTAGAGATAGTTAGGTAGGTAGGTAGATAGAAAGAGATAGTTAGGTAGGTAGGTAGATAGATACAGATAGGTAGGTAGGTAGATAGATAGATAGAGATAGGTAGGTAGGTAGATTGATAGATACAGATAGGTAGGTAGGTAGATAGATAGATACAGATAGGTAGGTAGGTAGGTAGATAGATAGATACAGATATGTAGGTAGGTAGATAGATAGATAGAGATAGGTAGGTAGGTAGGTAGATAGATAGAGATAGGTAGGTAGGTAGGAAGGTAGAGATAGTTAGGTAGGTAGGTAGATAGAAAGAGATAGTTAGGTAGGTAGGTAGATAGATACAGATAGGTAGGTAGGTAGATAGATAGATAGAGATAGGTAGGTAGGTAGATTGATAGATACAGATAGGTAGGTAGGTAGGTAGATACATAGAGATAGGTAGGTAGGTAGATAGATAGATAGAGATAGGTAGGTAGGTAGATAGATAGATAGAGATAGGTAGGTAGGTAGATTGATAGATACAGATAGGTAGGTAGGTAGATAGATAGATACACATAGATAGGTAGGTAGATAGATAGATAGAGATAGGTAGGTAGGTAAATAGATAGATAGACATAAGTAGGTAGGTAGATTGATAGATACAGATAGGTAGGTAGGTAGATAGATAGATACAGATAGGTAGGTAGGTAGATAGATAGAGATAGGTAGGTAGGTAGATTGATAGATACAGATAGGTAGGTAGGTAGATAGATAGATACAGATAGGTAGGTAAGTAGATAGATAGATACAGATAGGTAGGTAGGTAGATAGATAGATAGAGATAGGTAGGTAGGTAGATAGATAGAGATAGGTAGGTAGGTAGGTAGGTAGAGATAGTTAGGTAGGTAGGTAGATAGAAAGAGATAGTTAGGTAGGTAGGTAGATAGATACAGATAGATAGGTAGGTAGATAGATAGATAGAGATAGGTAGGTAGGTAGATAGATAGATAGACATAGGTAGGTAGGTAGATTGATAGATACAGATAGGTAGGTAGGTAGATAGATAGATACAGATAGGTAGGTAGATAGATAGATAGATAGAGATAGGTAGGTAGGTAGATAGATAAATACAGATAGGTAGGTAGGTAGATAGATGGAGATAGGTAGGTAGATAGATAGATAGATAGAGATAGGTAGGTAGGTAGATTGATAGATACAGATAGATAGGTAGGTAGATAGATAGATACAGATAGATAGGTAGGTAGATAGATAGATAGAGATAGGTAGGTAGGTAGATAGATAGATAGACATAGGTAGGTAGGTAGATTGATAGATACAGATAGGTAGGTAGGTAGATAGATAGATACAGATAGGTAGGTAGATAGATAGATAGATAGAGATAGGTAGGTAGGTAGATAGATAAATACAGATAGGTAGGTAGGTAGATAGATGGAGATAGGTAGGTAGATAGATAGATAGATAGAGATAGGTAGGTAGGTAGATTGATAGATACAGATAGGTAGGTAGGTAGATAGATAGATACAGATAGGTAGGTAGGTAGATAGATAAATACAGATAGGTAGGTAGATAGATAGATAGATAGATAGAGATAGGTAGGTAGGTAGATAGATAAATACAAATAGGTAGGTAGGTAGATAGATACAGATAGATAGGTAGGTAGATAGATAGATAGATAGAGATAGGTAGGTAGGTAGGTAGGTAGAGATAGTTAGGTAGGTAGGTAGATAGATACAGACAGGTAGGTAGGTAGATAGATAGATAGAGATAGGTAGGTAGGTAGATTGATAGATACAGATAGGTAGGTAGGTAGGTAGATACATAGAGATAGGTAGGTAGGTAGATAGATAGATAGAGATAGGTAGGTAGGTAGATAGATAGATAGAGATAGGTAGGTAGGTAGATTGATAGATACAGATAGGTAGGTAGGTAGATAGATAGATACACATAGATAGGTAGGTAGATAGATAGATAGAGATAGGTAGGTAGGTAGATAGATAGATAGACATAGGTAGGTAGGTAGATTGATAGATACAGATAGGTAGGTAGGTAGATAGATACAGATAGGTAGGTAGGTAGATAGATAGATAGAGATAGGTAGGTAGGTAGATTGATAGATACAGATAGGTAGGTAGGTAGATAGATAGATACAGATAGGTAGGTAAGTAGATAGATAGATACAGATAGGTAGGTAGGTAGATAGATAGATAGAGATAGGTAGGTAGGTAGGTAGATAGATAGAGATAGGTAGGTAGGTAGGTAGGTAGAGATAGTTAGGTAGGTAGGTAGATAGAAAGAGATAGGTAGGTAGGTAGATAGATACAGATAGGTAGGTAGGTAGATAGATAGATAGAGATCGGTAGGTAGGTAGATTGATAGATACAGATAGGTAGGTAGGTAGGTAGATACATAGAGATAGGTAGGTAGGTAGATAGATAGATAGAGATAGGTAGGTAGGTAGATTGATAGATACAGATAGGTAGGTAGGTAGATAGATAGATACAGATAGATAGGTAGGTAGATAGATAGATAGAGATAGGTAGGTAGGTAGATAGATAGATAGAGATAGGTAGGTAGGTAGATTGATAGATACAGATAGGTAGGTAGGTAGATTGATAGATAGAGATAGGTAGGTAGGTAGATAGATAGAGTTAGGTAGGTAGGTAGGGAGATAGATAGCTACAGGTAGGTATGTAGGTAGATAGATAAATACAGATAGGTAGGTAGGTAGATAGATAGATAGAGATAGGTAAGTAGATTGATAGAGACAGATAGGTAGGTAGGTAGATATATAGATAGAGATAGGTAGATAGGTAGATTGATAGGTACAGATAGGTAGGTAAGTAGATAGATAGATAGAGATAGGTAGGTAGGTAGGTAGATAGATAGAGATAGGTAGGTAGGTAGATAGATAGATAGAGATAGGTAGGTAGGTAGATAGATAGATAGAGATAGGTAGGTAGGTAGATTGATAGATACAGATAGATAGGTAGGTAGATAGATAGATACAGATAGGTAGGTAGGTAGATAGATAGATAGACATAGGTAGGTAGGTAGATTGATAGATACAGATAGGTAGGTAGGTAGATAGATAGATACAGATAGGTAGGTAGGTAGATAGAGAGATAGAGATAGGTAGGTAGGTAGATTGATAGATACAGATAGGTAGGTAGGTAGATAGATAGATACAGATAGGTAGGTAGGTAGGTAGATAGATAGATACAGATATGTAGGTAGGTAGATAGATAGATAGAGATAGGTAGGTAGGTAGGTAGATAGATAGAGATAGGTAGGTAGGTAGGTAGGTAGAGATAGTTAGGTAGGTAGGTAGATAGAAAGAGATAGTTAGGTAGGTAGGTAGATAGATACAGGTAGGTAGGTAGGTAGATAGATAGATAGAGATAGGTAGGTAGGTAGATTGATAGATACAGATAGGTAGGTAGGTAGGTAGATACATAGAGATAGGTAGGTAGGTAGATAGATAGATAGAGATAGGTAGGTAGGTAGATAGATAGAGATAGGTAGGTAGGTAGGTAGGTAAAGATAGTTAGGTAGGTAGGTAGATAGAAAGAGATAGTTAGGTAGGTAGGTAGATAGAAAGAGATAGGTAGGTAGTTAGGTAGGTAGGTAGAGATAGTTAGGTAGGTAGGTAGATAGAAAGAGATAGTTAGGTAGGTAGGTAGATAGATACAGATAGGTAGGTAGGTAGATAGATAGATAGAGATAGGTAGGTAGGTAGATTGATAGATACAGATAGGTAGGTAGGTAGATACATAGAGATAGGTAGGTAGGTAGATAGATAGAGATAGGTAGGTAGGTAGATAGATAGAGATAGGTAGGTAGGTAGATTGATAGATACAGATAGGTAGGTAGGTAGATAGATACAGATAGATAGGTAGGTAGATAGATAGATAGAGATAGGTAGGTAGGTAGGTAGATAGATAGACATAGGTAGGTAGGTAGATTGATAGATACAGATAGGTAGGTAGGTAGATAGATAGATACAGATAGGTAGGTAGATAGAGAGATAGATAGAGATAGGTAGGTAGGTAGATAGATAAATACAGATAGGTAGGTAGGTAGATAGATACAGATAGATAGGTAGGTAGATAGATAGATAGAGATAGGTAGGTAGGTAGATAGATAGATAGACATAGGTAGGTAGGTAGATTGATAGATACAGATAGGTAGGTAGGTAGATAGATAGATACAGATAGGTAGGTAGGTAGATAGATAATACAGATAGGTAGGTAGGTAGATAGATAGATAGAGATACGTAGGTAGATTGATAGAGACAGATAGGTAGGTAGGTAGATATATAGATAGAGATAGGTAGGTAGGTAGATTGATAGATACAGATAGGTAGGTAGGTAGATAGATAGATAGAGATAGGTAGGTAGGTAGATTGATAGATAGAGATAGGTAGGCAGGTAGATAGATAGATATTGATAAGTAGGTAGGTAGATTGATAGATACAGATAGGTAGGTAGCTAGATAGATAGATAGAGATAGGTAGGTAGGTAGATAGATAGATAGAGATAGGTAGGTAGGTAGATAGATAGAGTTAGGTAGGTAGGTAGGGAGATAGATAGCTACAGGTAGGTATGTAGGTAGATAGATAAATACAGATAGGTAGGTAGGTAGATAGATAGATAGAGATAGGTAGGTAGGTAGATTGATAGATACAGATAGGTAGGTAGGTAGATAGATAAATACAGATAGGTAGGTAGATAGATAGATAGATAGATAGAGATAGGTAGGTAGGTAGATAGATAAATACAAATAGGTAGGTAGGTAGATAGATACAGATAGATAGGTAGGTAGATAGATAGATAGATAGAGATAGGTAGGTAGGTAGGTAGGTAGAGATAGTTAGGTAGGTAGGTAGATAGATACAGATAGGTAGGTAGGTAGATAGATAGATAGAGATAGGTAGGTAGGTAGATTGATAGATACAGATAGGTAGGTAGGTAGGTAGATACATAGAGATAGGTAGGTAGGTAGATAGATAGATAGAGATAGGTAGGTAGGTAGATAGATAGATAGAGATAGGTAGGTAGGTAGATTGATAGATACAGATAGGTAGGTAGGTAGATAGATAGATACACATAGATAGGTAGGTAGATAGATAGATAGAGATAGGTAGGTAGGTAGATAGATAGATAGACATAGGTAGGTAGGTAGATTGATAGATACAGATAGGTAGGTAGGTAGATAGATACAGATAGGTAGGTAGGTAGATAGATAGATAGAGATAGGTAGGTAGGTAGATTGATAGATACAGATAGGTAGGTAGGTAGATAGATAGATACAGATAGGTAGGTAAGTAGATAGATAGATACAGATAGGTAGGTAGGTAGATAGATAGATAGAGATAGGTAGGTAGGTAGGTAGATAGATAGAGATAGGTAGGTAGGTAGGTAGGTAGAGATAGTTAGGTAGGTAGGTAGATAGAAAGAGATAGGTAGGTAGGTAGATAGATACAGATAGGTAGGTAGGTAGATAGATAGATAGAGATAGGTAGGTAGGTAGATTGATAGATACAGATAGGTAGGTAGGTAGGTAGATACATAGAGATAGGTAGGTAGGTAGATAGATAGATAGAGATAGGTAGGTAGGTAGATTGATAGATACAGATAGGTAGGTAGGTAGATAGATAGATACAGATAGATAGGTAGGTAGATAGATAGATAGAGATAGGTAGGTAGGTAGATAGATAGATAGAGATAGGTAGGTAGGTAGATTGATAGATACAGATAGGTAGGTAGGTAGATTGATAGATAGAGATAGGTAGGTAGGTAGATAGATAGAGTTAGGTAGGTAGGTAGGGAGATAGATAGCTACAGGTAGGTATGTAGGTAGATAGATAAATACAGATAGGTAGGTAGGTAGATAGATAGATAGAGATAGGTAAGTAGATTGATAGAGACAGATAGGTAGGTAGGTAGATATATAGATAGAGATAGGTAGATAGGTAGATTGATAGGTACAGATAGGTAGGTAAGTAGATAGATAGATAGAGATAGGTAGGTAGGTAGGTAGATAGATAGAGATAGGTAGGTAGGTAGATAGATAGATAGAGATAGGTAGGTAGGTAGATTGATAGATACAGATAGATAGGTAGGTAGATAGATAGATACAGATAGGTAGGTAGGTAGATAGATAGATAGACATAGGTAGGTAGGTAGATTGATAGATACAGATAGGTAGGTAGGTAGATAGATAGATACAGATAGGTAGGTAGGTAGATAGAGAGATAGAGATAGGTAGGTAGGTAGATTGATAGATACAGATAGGTAGGTAGGTAGATAGATAGATACAGATAGGTAGGTAGGTAGGTAGGTAGATAGATAGATACAGATATGTAGGTAGGTAGATAGATAGATAGAGATAGGTAGGTAGGTAGGTAGATAGATAGAGATAGGTAGGTAGGTAGGTAGGTAGAGATAGTTAGGTAGGTAGGTAGATAGAAAGAGATAGTTAGGTAGGTAGGTAGATAGATACAGGTAGGTAGGTAGGTAGATAGATAGATAGAGATATGTAGGTAGGTAGATTGATAGATACAGATAGGTAGGTAGGTAGGTAGATACATAGAGATAGGTAGGTAGGTAGATAGATAGATAGAGATAGGTAGGTAGGTAGATAGATAGAGATAGGTAGGTAGGTAGGTAGGTAAAGATAGTTAGGTAGGTAGGTAGATAGAAAGAGATAGTTAGGTAGGTAGGTAGATAGAAAGAGATAGGTAGGTAGTTAGGTAGGTAGGTAGAGATAGTTAGGTAGGTAGGTAGATAGAAAGAGATAGTTAGGTAGGTAGGTAGATAGATACAGATAGGTAGGTAGGTAGATAGATAGATAGAGATAGGTAGGTAGGTAGATTGATAGATACAGATAGGTAGGTAGGTAGATACATAGAGATAGGTAGGTAGGTAGATAGATAGAGATAGGTAGGTAGGTAGATAGATAGAGATAGGTAGGTAGGTAGATTGATAGATACAGATAGGTAGGTAGGTAGATAGATACAGATAGATAGGTAGGTAGATAGATAGATAGAGATAGGTAGGTAGGTAGATAGATAGATAGACATAGGTAGGTAGGTAGATTGATAGATACAGATAGGTAGGTAGGTAGATAGATAGATACAGATAGGTAGGTAGATAGAGAGATAGATAGAGATAGGTAGGTAGGTAGATAGATAAATACAGATAGGTAGGTAGGTAGATAGATACAGATAGATAGGTAGGTAGATAGATAGATAGAGATAGGTAGGTAGGTAGATAGATAGATAGACATAGGTAGGTAGGTAGATTGATAGATACAGATAGGTAGGTAGGTAGATAGATAGATACAGATAGGTAGGTAGGTAGATAGATAATACAGATAGGTAGGTAGGTAGATAGATAGATAGAGATACGTAGGTAGATTGATAGAGACAGATAGGTAGGTAGGTAGATATATAGATAGAGATAGGTAGGTAGGTAGATTGATAGATACAGATAGGTAGGTAGGTAGATAGATAGATAGAGATAGGTAGGTAGGTAGATTGATAGATAGAGATAGGTAGGCAGGTAGATAGATAGATATTGATAAGTAGGTAGGTAGATTGATAGATACAGATAGGTAGGTAGCTAGATAGATAGATAGAGATAGGTAGGTAGGTAGATAGATAGATAGAGATAGGTAGGTAGGTAGATAGATAGAGTTAGGTAGGTAGGTAGGGAGATAGATAGCTACAGGTAGGTATGTAGGTAGATAGATAAATACAGATAGGTAGGTAGGTAGATAGATAGATAGAGATAGGTAGGTAGGTAGATTGATAGATACAGATAGGTAGGTAGGTAGATAGATAGATACAGATAGGTAGGTAGGTAGGTAGATAGATAGATACAGATAGGTAGGTAGATAGAGAGATAGATAGAGATAGGTAGGTAGGTAGATAGATAAATACAGATAGGTAGGTAGGTAGATAGATACAGATAGATAGGTAGGTAGATAGATAGATAGAGATAGGTAGGTAGGTAGATAGATAGACATAGGTAGGTAGGTAGATTGATAGATACAGATAGGTAGGTAGGTAGATAGATAGATACAGATAGGTAGGTAGATAGATAATACAGATAGGTAGGTAGGTAGATAGATAGATAGAGATAGGTAGGTAGATTGATAGAGACAGATAGGTAGGTAGGTAGATATATAGATAGAGATAGGTAGATAGGTAGATTGATAGATACAGATAGGTAGGTAAGTAGATAGATAGATAGAGATAGGTAGGTAGGTAGGTAGATAGATAGAGATAGGTAGGTAGGTAGATAGATAGATAGAGATAGGTAGGTAGGTAGATTGATAGATACAGATAGGTAGGTAGGTAGATAGATAGATACAGATAGATAGGTAGGTAGATAGATAGATACAGATAGGTAGGTAGGTAGATAGATAGATAGACATAGGTAGGTAGGTAGATTGATAGATACAGATAGGTAGGTAGGTAGATAGATAGATACAGATAGGTAGGTAGGTAGATAGATAGAGTTAGGTAGGTAGGTAGGGAGATAGATAGCTACAGGTAGGTATGTAGGTAGATAGATAAATACAGATAGGTAGGTAGGTAGATAGATAGATAGAGATAGGTAGGTAGGAAGATTGATAGATACAGATAGGTAGGTAGGTAGATAGATAAATACAGATAGGTAGGTAGATAGATAGATAGATAGATAGAGATAGGTAGGTAGGTAGATAGATAAATACAAATAGGTAGGTAGGTAGATAGATACAGATAGATAGGTAGGTAGATAGATAGATAGATAGAGATAGGTAGGTAGGTAGGTAGGTAGAGATAGTTAGGTAGGTAGGTAGATAGATACAGATAGGTAGGTAGGTAGATAGATAGATAGAGATAGGTAGGTAGGTAGATTGATAGATACAGATAGGTAGGTAGGTAGGTAGATACATAGAGATAGGTAGGTAGGTAGATAGATAGATAGAGATAGGTAGGTAGGTAGATAGATAGATAGAGATAGGTAGGTAGGTAGATTGATAGATACAGATAGGTAGGTAGGTAGATAGATAGATACACATAGATAGGTAGGTAGATAGATAGATAGAGATAGGTAGGTAGGTAGATAGATAGATAGACATAGGTAGGTAGGTAGATTGATAGATACAGATAGGTAGGTAGGTAGATAGATACAGATAGGTAGGTAGGTAGATAGATAGATAGAGATAGGTAGGTAGGTAGATTGATAGATACAGATAGGTAGGTAGGTAGATAGATAGATACAGATAGGTAGGTAAGTAGATAGATAGATACAGATAGGTAGGTAGGTAGATAGATAGATAGAGATAGGTAGGTAGGTAGGTAGATAGATAGAGATAGGTAGGTAGGTAGGTAGGTAGAGATAGTTAGGTAGGTAGGTAGATAGAAAGAGATAGGTAGGTAGGTAGATAGATACAGATAGGTAGGTAGGTAGATAGATAGATAGAGATAGGTAGGTAGGTAGATTGATAGATACAGATAGGTAGGTAGGTAGGTAGATACATAGAGATAGGTAGGTAGGTAGATAGATAGATAGAGATAGGTAGGTAGGTAGATTGATAGATACAGATAGGTAGGTAGGTAGATAGATAGATACAGATAGATAGGTAGGTAGATAGATAGATAGAGATAGGTAGGTAGGTAGATAGATAGATAGAGATAGGTAGGTAGGTAGATTGATAGATACAGATAGGTAGGTAGGTAGATTGATAGATAGAGATAGGTAGGTAGGTAGATAGATAGAGTTAGGTAGGTAGGTAGGGAGATAGATAGCTACAGGTAGGTATGTAGGTAGATAGATAAATACAGATAGGTAGGTAGGTAGATAGATAGATAGAGATAGGTAAGTAGATTGATAGAGACAGATAGGTAGGTAGGTAGATATATAGATAGAGATAGGTAGATAGGTAGATTGATAGGTACAGATAGGTAGGTAAGTAGATAGATAGATAGAGATAGGTAGGTAGGTAGGTAGATAGATAGAGATAGGTAGGTAGGTAGATAGATAGATAGAGATAGGTAGGTAGGTAGATTGATAGATACAGATAGATAGGTAGGTAGATAGATAGATACAGATAGGTAGGTAGGTAGATAGATAGATAGACATAGGTAGGTAGGTAGATTGATAGATACAGATAGGTAGGTAGGTAGATAGATAGATACAGATAGGTAGGTAGGTAGATAGAGAGATAGAGATAGGTAGGTAGGTAGATTGATAGATACAGATAGGTAGGTAGGTAGATAGATAGATACAGATAGGTAGGTAGGTAGGTAGGTAGATAGATAGATACAGATATGTAGGTAGGTAGATAGATAGATAGAGATAGGTAGGTAGGTAGGTAGATAGATAGAGATAGGTAGGTAGGTAGGTAGGTAGAGATAGTTAGGTAGGTAGGTAGATAGAAAGAGATAGTTAGGTAGGTAGGTAGATAGATACAGGTAGGTAGGTAGGTAGATAGATAGATAGAGATATGTAGGTAGGTAGATTGATAGATACAGATAGGTAGGTAGGTAGGTAGATACATAGAGATAGGTAGGTAGGTAGATAGATAGATAGAGATAGGTAGGTAGGTAGATAGATAGAGATAGGTAGGTAGGTAGGTAGGTAAAGATAGTTAGGTAGGTAGGTAGATAGAAAGAGATAGTTAGGTAGGTAGGTAGATAGAAAGAGATAGGTAGGTAGTTAGGTAGGTAGGTAGAGATAGTTAGGTAGGTAGGTAGATAGAAAGAGATAGTTAGGTAGGTAGGTAGATAGATACAGATAGGTAGGTAGGTAGATAGATAGATAGAGATAGGTAGGTAGGTAGATTGATAGATACAGATAGGTAGGTAGGTAGATACATAGAGATAGGTAGGTAGGTAGATAGATAGAGATAGGTAGGTAGGTAGATAGATAGAGATAGGTAGGTAGGTAGATTGATAGATACAGATAGGTAGGTAGGTAGATAGATACAGATAGATAGGTAGGTAGATAGATAGATAGAGATAGGTAGGTAGGTAGATAGATAGATAGACATAGGTAGGTAGGTAGATTGATAGATACAGATAGGTAGGTAGGTAGATAGATAGATACAGATAGGTAGGTAGATAGAGAGATAGATAGAGATAGGTAGGTAGGTAGATAGATAAATACAGATAGGTAGGTAGGTAGATAGATACAGATAGATAGGTAGGTAGATAGATAGATAGAGATAGGTAGGTAGGTAGATAGATAGATAGACATAGGTAGGTAGGTAGATTGATAGATACAGATAGGTAGGTAGGTAGATAGATAGATACAGATAGGTAGGTAGGTAGATAGATAATACAGATAGGTAGGTAGGTAGATAGATAGATAGAGATACGTAGGTAGATTGATAGAGACAGATAGGTAGGTAGGTAGATATATAGATAGAGATAGGTAGGTAGGTAGATTGATAGATACAGATAGGTAGGTAGGTAGATAGATAGATAGAGATAGGTAGGTAGGTAGATTGATAGATAGAGATAGGTAGGCAGGTAGATAGATAGATATTGATAAGTAGGTAGGTAGATTGATAGATACAGATAGGTAGGTAGCTAGATAGATAGATAGAGATAGGTAGGTAGGTAGATAGATAGATAGAGATAGGTAGGTAGGTAGATAGATAGAGTTAGGTAGGTAGGTAGGGAGATAGATAGCTACAGGTAGGTATGTAGGTAGATAGATAAATACAGATAGGTAGGTAGGTAGATAGATAGATAGAGATAGGTAGGTAGGTAGATTGATAGATACAGATAGGTAGGTAGGTAGATAGATAGATACAGATAGGTAGGTAGGTAGGTAGATAGATAGATACAGATAGGTAGGTAGATAGAGAGATAGATAGAGATAGGTAGGTAGGTAGATAGATAAATACAGATAGGTAGGTAGGTAGATAGATACAGATAGATAGGTAGGTAGATAGATAGATAGAGATAGGTAGGTAGGTAGATAGATAGACATAGGTAGGTAGGTAGATTGATAGATACAGATAGGTAGGTAGGTAGATAGATAGATACAGATAGGTAGGTAGATAGATAATACAGATAGGTAGGTAGGTAGATAGATAGATAGAGATAGGTAGGTAGATTGATAGAGACAGATAGGTAGGTAGGTAGATATATAGATAGAGATAGGTAGATAGGTAGATTGATAGATACAGATAGGTAGGTAAGTAGATAGATAGATAGAGATAGGTAGGTAGGTAGGTAGATAGATAGAGATAGGTAGGTAGGTAGATAGATAGATAGAGATAGGTAGGTAGGTAGATTGATAGATACAGATAGGTAGGTAGGTAGATAGATAGATACAGATAGATAGGTAGGTAGATAGATAGATACAGATAGGTAGGTAGGTAGATAGATAGATAGACATAGGTAGGTAGGTAGATTGATAGATACAGATAGGTAGGTAGGTAGATAGATAGATACAGATAGGTAGGTAGGTAGATAGAGAGATAGAGATAGGTAGGTAGGTAGATTGATAGATACAGATAGGTAGGTAGGTAGGTAGATAGATAGATACAGATAGGTAGGTAGGTAGGTAGATAGATAGATACAGATATGTAGGTAGGTAGATAGATAGAGATAGGTAGGTAGGTAGGTAGATAGATAGAGATAGGTAGGTAGGTAGATAGGTAGAGATAGTTAGGTAGGTAGGTAGATAGAAAGAGATAGTTAGGTAGGTAGGTAGATAGATACAGATAGGTAGGTAGGTAGATAGATAGATAGAGATAGGTAGGTAGGTAGATTGATAGATACAGATAGGTAGGTAGGTAGGTAGATACATAGAGATAGGTAGGTAGGTAGATAGATAGATAGAGATAGGTAGGTAAGTAGATAGATAGATAGAGATAGGTAGGTAGGTAGATTGATAGATACAGATAGGTAGGTAGGTAGATAGATAGATACAGATAGATAGGTAGGTAGATAGATAGATAGAGATAGGTAGGTAGGTAGATAGATAGATAGATAGATAGACATAGGTAGGTAGGTAGATAGATAGATACAGATAGGTAGGTAGGTAGGTAGATAGATAGATACAGATATGTAGGTAGGTAGATAGATAGAGATAGGTAGGTAGGTAGGTAGATAGATAGAGATAGGTAGGTAGGTAGATAGGTAGAGATAGTTAGGTAGGTAGGTAGATAGAAAGAGATAGTTAGGTAGGTAGGTAGATAGATACAGATAGGTAGGTAGGTAGTTAGATAGATAGAGATAGGTAGGTAGGTAGATTGATAGATACAGATAGGTAGGTAGGTAGGTAGATACATAGAGATAGGTAGGTAGGTAGATTGATAGATACAGATAGGTAGGTAGGTAGATTGATAGATAGAGATAGGTAGGTAGGTAGATAGATAGATAGATAGACATAGGTAGGTAGGTAGATTGATAGATACAGATAGGTAGGTATGTAGATAGATAGATACAGATAGGTAGGTAGGTAGATAGATAGATAGAGATAGGTAGGTAGGTAGATTGATAGATACAGATAGGTAGGTAGGTAGATAGATAGATACAGATAGGTAGGTAGGTAGGTAGATAGATAGATAGAGATATGTAGGTAGGTAGATAGATAGATAGATAGAGATAGGTAGGTAGGTAGGTAGGTAGGTAGAGATAGTTAGGTAGGTAGGTAGATAGAAAGAGATAGTTAGGTAGGTAGGTAGATAGATACAGATAGGTAGGTAGGTAGATAGATAGATAGAGATAGGTAGGTAGGTAGATTGATAGATACAGATAGGTAGGTAGGTAGGTAGATACATAGAGATAGGTAGGTAGGTAGATAGATAGAGATAGGTAGGTAGGTAGATAGATAGAGATAGGTAGGTAGGTAGATTGATAGATACAGATAGGTAGATAGGTAGATAGATAGATACAGATAGATAGGTAGGTAGATAGCTAGATAGAGATAGGTAGGTAGGTAGATAGATAGATAGACATAGGTAGGTAGGTAGATTGATAGATACAGATAGGTAGGTAGGTAGATAGATAGATACAGATAGGTAGGTAGATAGATAGATAGATAGATAGAGATAGGTAGGTAGGTAGATAGATAGAGATAGGTAGGTAGGTAGATAGATAGATAGATAGAGATAGGTAGGTAGGTAGATTGATAGATACAGATAGGTAGGTAGGTAGATAGATAGATAGAGATAGGTAGGTAGGTAGATAGATAGAGTTAGGTAGGTAGGTAGGGAGATAGATAGCTACAGGTAGGTATGTAGGTAGATAGATAAATACAGATAGGTAGGTAGGTAGATAGATAGATAGAGATAGGTAGGTAGATTGATAGAGACAGATAGGTAGGTAGGTAGATATATAGATAGAGATAGGTAGATAGGTAGATTGATAGGTACAGATAGGTAGGTAAGTAGATAGATAGACAGAGATAGGTAGGTAGGTAGGTAGATAGATAGAGATAGGTAGGTAGGTAGATAGATAGATAGAGATAGGTAGGTAGGTAGATTGATAGATACAGATAGGTAGGTAGGTAGATAGATAGATACAGATAGATAGGTAGGTAGATAGATAGATACAGATAGGTAGGTAGGTAGATAGATAGATAGACATAGGTAGGTAGGTAGATTGATAGATACAGATAGGTAGGTAGGTAGATAGATAGATACAGATAGGTAGGTAGGTAGATAGATAGATAGAGATAGGTAGGTAGATTGATAGAGACAGATAGGTTGGTAGGTAGATATATAGATAGAGATAGGTAGGTAGGTAGATTGATAGATACAGATAGGTAGGTAGGTAGATAGATAGATACAGATAGGTAGGTAGATAGATAGATAGATAGATAGATAGATAGATAGATAGATAGATAGATAGATAGATAGATAGATAGATAGATAGATAGAGATAGGTAGGTAGGTAGATAGATAGAGATAGGTAGGTAGGTAGATAGATAGATAGATAGAGATAGGTAGGTAGGTAGATTGATAGATACAGATAGGTAGGTAGGTAGATAGATAGATAGAGATAGGTAGGTAGGTAGATAGATAGAGTTAGGTAGGTAGGTAGGGAGATAGATAGCTACAGGTAGGTATGTAGGTAGATAGATAAATACAGATAGGTAGGTAGGTAGATAGATAGATAGAGATAGGTAGGTAGATTGATAGAGACAGATAGGTAGGTAGGTAGATATATAGATAGAGATAGGTAGATAGGTAGATTGATAGATACAGATAGGTAGGTAAGTAGATAGATAGATAGAGATAGGTAGGTAGGTAGGTAGATAGATAGAGATAGGTAGGTAGGTAGATAGATAGATAGAGATAGGTAGGTAGGTAGATTGATAGATACAGATAGGTAGGTAGGTAGATAGATAGATAGAGATAGGTAGGTAGGTAGATAGATAGAAAGAGATAGGTAGGTAGGTAGATTGATTGATACAGATATGTAGGTAGGTAGATTGATAGATAGAGATAGGTAGGTAGGTAGATAGATAGATAGAGACAGGTAGGTAGGTAGGTAGATAGATAGAGATAGGTAGGTAGGTAGATTGATAGATACAGATAGGTAGGTAGGTAGATTGATAGATAGAGATAGGTAGGTAGGTAGATAGATAGAGTTAGGTAGGTAGGTAGGGAGATAGATAGCTACAGGTAGGTATGTAGGTAGATAGATAAATACAGATAGGTAGGTAGGTAGATAGATAGATAGAGATAGGTAGGTAGATTGATAGAGACAGATAGGTAGGTAGGTAGATATATAGATAGAGATAGGTAGGTAGGTAGATTGATTGATACAGAAATGTAGGTAGGTAGATTGATAGATAGAGATAGGTAGGTAGGTAGATAGATAGATAGAGACAGGTAGGTAGGTAGGTAGGTAGATAGAGATAGGTAGGTAGGTAGATTGATAGATACAGATAGGTAGGTAGGTAGATTGATAGATAGAGATAGGTAGGTAGGTAGATAGATAGAGTTAGGTAGGTAGGTAGGGAGATAGATAGCTACAGGTAGGTATGTAGGTAGATAGATAAATACAGATAGGTAGGTAGGTAGATAGATAGATAGAGATAGGTAGGTAGATTGATAGAGACAGATAGGTAGGTAGGTAGATATATAGATAGAGATAGGTAGATAGGTAGATTGATAGGTACAGATAGGTAGGTAAGTAGATAGATAGACAGAGATAGGTAGGTAGGTAGGTAGATAGATAGAGATAGGTAGGTAGGTAGATAGATAGATAGAGATAGGTAGGTAGATTGATAGATACAGATAGGTAGGTAGGTAGATAGATAGATACAGATAGATAGGTAGGTAGATAGATAGATACAGATAGGTAGGTAGGTAGGTAGATAGATAGATAGACATAGGTAGGTAGGTAGATTGATAGATACAGATAGGTATGTAGGTAGATAGATAGATACAGATAGGTAGGTAGGTAGATAGATAGATAGAGATAGGTAGGTAGATTGATAGAGACAGATAGGTTGGTAGGTAGATATATAGATAGAGATAGGTAGGTAGGTAGATTGATAGATACAGATAGGTAGGTAGGTAGATTGATAGATACAGATAGGTAGGTAGGTAGATAGATAGATACAGATAGGTAGGTAGATAGATAGATAGATAGATAGATAGATAGATAGATAGATAGATAGATAGATAGATAGATAGAGATAGGTAGGTAGGTAGATAGATAGAGATAGGTAGGTAGGTAGATAGATAGATAGATAGAGATAGGTAGGTAGGTAGATTGATAGATACAGATAGGTAGGTAGGTAGATAGATAGATAGAGATAGGTAGGTAGGTAGATAGATAGAGTTAGGTAGGTAGGTAGGGAGATTGATAGGTACAGATAGGTAGGTAAGTAGATAGATAGACAGAGATAGGTAGGTAGGTAGGTAGATAGATAGAGATAGGTAGGTAGGTAGATAGATAGATAGAGATAGGTAGGTAGATTGATAGATACAGGTAGGTATGTAGGTAGATAGATAAATACAGATAGGTAGGTAGGTAGATAGATAGATACAGATAGGTAGGTAGGTAGGTAGATAGATAGATAGAGATATGTAGGTAGGTAGATAGATAGATAGAGATAGGTAGGTAGGTAGGTAGGTAGAGATAGTTAGGTAGGTAGGTAGATAGAAAGAGATAGTTAGGTAGGTAGGTAGATAGATACAGATAGGTAGGTAGGTAGATAGATAGATAGAGATAGGTAGGTAGGTAGATTGATAGATACAGATAGGTAGGTAGGTAGGTAGATACATAGAGATAGGTAGGTAGGTAGATAGATAGAGATAGGTAGGTAGGTAGATAGATAGAGATAGGTAGGTAGGTAGATTGATAGATACAGATAGGTAGATAGGTAGATAGATAGATACAGATAGATAGGTAGGTAGATAGCTAGATAGAGATAGGTAGGTAGGTAGATAGATAGATAGACATAGGTAGGTAGGTAGATTGATAGATACAGATAGGTAGGTAGGTAGATAGATAGATACAGATAGGTAGGTAGATAGATAGATAGATACATAGAGATAGGTAGGTAGGTAGATAGATAGAGATAGGTAGGTAGGTAGATAGATAGAGATAGGTAGGTAGGTAGATTGATAGATACAGATAGGTAGATAGGTAGATAGATAGATACAGATAGATAGGTAGGTAGATAGCTAGATAGAGATAGGTAGGTAGGTAGATAGATAGATAGACATAGGTAGGTAGGTAGATTGATAGATACAGATAGGTAGGTAGGTAGATAGATAGATACAGATAGGTAGGTAGATAGATAGATAGATACATAGAGATAGGTAGGTAGGTAGATAGATAGAGATAGGTAGGTAGGTAGATAGATAGATAGATAGAGATAGGTAGGTAGGTAGATTGATAGATACAGATAGGTAGGTAGATTGATAGAGACAGATAGGTAGGTAGGTAGATATATAGATAGAGATAGGTAGATAGGTAGATTGATAGGTACAGATAGGTAGGTAAGTAGATAGATAGACAGAGATAGGTAGGTAGGTAGGTAGGTAGATAGATAGAGATAGGTAGGTAGGTAGATAGATAGATAGAGATAGGTAGGTAGGTAGATTGATAGATACAGATAGGTAGGTAGGTAGATAGATAGATACAGATAGATAGGTAGGTAGATAGATAGATACAGATAGGTAGGTAGGTAGATAGATAGATACAGATAGGTAGGTAGGTAGATAGATAGATAGACATAGGTAGGTAGGTAGATTGATAGATACAGATAGGTAGGTAGGTAGATAGATAGATACAGATAGGTAGGTAGGTAGATAGATAGATAGAGATAGGTAGGTAGATTGATAGAGACAGATAGGTTGGTAGGTAGATATATAGATAGAGATAGGTAGGTAGGTAGATTGATAGATACAGATAGGTAGGTAAGTAGATAGATAGATACAGATAGGTAGGTAGATAGATAGATAGATAGATAGATAGATAGATAGATAGATAGATAGATAGATAGATAGAGATAGGTAGGTAGGTAGATAGATAGAGATAGGTAGGTAGGTAGATAGATAGATAGATAGAGATAGGTAGGTAGGTAGATTGATAGATACAGATAGGTAGGTAGGTAGATAGATAGATAGAGATAGGTAGGTAGGTAGATAGATAGAGTTAGGTAGGTAGGTAGGGAGATAGATAGCTACAGGTAGGTATGTAGGTAGATAGATAAATACAGATAGGTAGGTAGGTAGATAGATAGATAGAGATAGGTAGGTAGATTGATAGAGACAGATAGGTAGGTAGGTAGATATATAGATAGAGATAGGTAGATAGGTAGATTGATAGATACAGATAGGTAGGTAAGTAGATAGATAGATAGAGATAGGTAGGTAGGTAGGTAGATAGATAGAGATAGGTAGGTAGGTAGATAGATAGATAGAGATAGGTAGGTAGGTAGATTGATAGATACAGATAGGTAGGTAGGTAGGTAGATAGATAGAGATAGGTAGGTAGGTAGATAGATAGAAAGAGATAGAGATAGGTAGGTAGATTGATAGAGACAGATAGGTAGGTAGGTAGATATATAGATAGAGATAGGTAGATAGGTAGATTGATAGATACAGATAGGTAGGTAAGTAGATAGATAGATAGAGATAGGTAGGTAGGTAGGTAGATAGATAGACATAGGTAGGTAGGTAGATAGATAGATAGAGATAGGTAGGTAGGTAGATTGATAGATACAGATAGGTAGATAGGTAGATAGATAGATACAGATAGATAGGTAGGTAGATAGATAAATACAGATAGGTAGGTAGGTAGATAGATAGATAGACATAGGTAGGTAGGTAGATTGATAGATACAGATAGGTAGGTAGGTAGATAGATAGATACAGATAGGTAGGTAGATAGATAGATAGATAGATAGAGATAGGTAGGTAGGTAGATAGATAGAGATAGGTAGGTAGGTAGATAGATAGAGATAGGTAGGTAGGTAGGGAGATAGATAGCTACAGGTAGGTATGTAGGTAGATAGATAAATACAGATAGGTAGGTAGGTAGATAGATAGATAGAGATAGGTAGGTAGATTGATAGAGACAGATAGGTAGGTAGGTAGATATATAGATAGAGATAGGTAGATAGGTAGATTGATAGGTACAGATAGGTAGGTAAGTAGATAGATAGACAGAGATAGGTAGGTAGGTAGGTAGATAGATAGAGATAGGTAGGTAGGTAGATAGATAGATAGAGATAGGTAGGTAGATTGATAGATACAGATAGGTAGGTAGGTAGATAGATAGATACAGATAGATAGGTAGGTAGATAGATAGATACAGATAGGTAGGTAGGTAGATAGATAGATAGACATAGGTAGGTAGGTAGATTGATAGATACAGATAGGTAGGTAGGTAGATAGATAGATACAGATAGGTAGGTAGGTAGATAGATAGATAGAGATAGGTAGGTAGATTGATAGAGACAGATAGGTTGGTAGGTAGATATATAGATAGAGATAGGTAGGTAGGTAGATTGATAGATACAGATAGGTAGGTAGGTAGATTGATAGATACAGATAGGTAGGTAGGTAGATAGATAGATACAGATAGGTAGGTAGGTAGATAGATAGATAGATAGATAGATAGATAGATAGATAGATAGATAGATAGATAGATAGATAGATAGATAGATAGAGATAGGTAGGTAGGTAGATAGATAGAGATAGGTAGGTAGGTAGATAGATAGATAGATAGAGATAGGTAGGTAGGTAGATTGATAGATACAGATAGGTAGGTAGGTAGATAGATAGATAGAGATAGGTAGGTAGGTAGATAGATAGAGTTAGGTAGGTAGGTAGGGAGATAGATAGCTACAGGTAGGTATGTAGGTAGATAGATAAATACAGATAGGTAGGTAGGTAGATAGATAGATAGAGATAGGTAGGTAGATTGATATAGACAGATAGGTAGGTAGGTAGATATATAGATAGAGATAGGTAGATAGGTAGATTGATAGATACAGATAGGTAGGTAAGTAGATAGATAGATAGAGATAGGTAGGTAGGTAGGTAGATAGATAGAGATAGGTAGGTAGGTAGATAGATAGATAGAGATAGGTAGGTAGGTAGATTGATAGATACAGATAGGTAGGTAGGTAGATAGATAGATACAGATAGATAGGTAGGTAGGTAGATAGATAGATACAGATAGGTAGGTAGGTAGATAGATAGATAGACATAGGTAGGTAGGTAGATTGATAGATACAGATAGGTAGGTAGGTAGATAGATAGATACAGATAGGTAGGTAGGTAGATAGAGAGATAGAGATAGGTAGGTAGGTAGATAGATAGATAGAGATAGGTAGGTAGGTAGATAGATAGAGATAGGTAGGTAGGTAGGTAGGTAGATAGATAGATACAGATAGGTAGGTAGGTAGATAGATAGATAGAGATAGGTAGGTAGGTAGATAGATAGATAGAGATAGGTAGGTAGGTAGATTGATAGATACAGATAGGTAGGTAGGTAGATAGATAGATAGAGATAGGTAGGTAGATTGATAGAGACAGATAGGTAGGTAGGTAGATAGATAGATAGAGATAGGTAGGTAGGTAGATTGATAGATAGAGATAGGTAGGCAGGTAGATAGATAGATACAGATAGGTAGGTAGGTAGATAGATAGATACAGATATGTAGGTAGGTAGGTAGATAGATAGATACAGATAGGTAGGTATGTAGGTAGATAGATAGAGATAAATAGGTAGATTGATAGAGACAGATAGGTAGGTAGGTAGATAGATAGATAGAGATAAGTAGGTAGGTAGATTGATAGATAGAGATAGGTAGGTAGGTAGATTGATAGATACAGATAGGTAGGTAGGTAGATAGATAGATACAGATAGGTAGGTAGGTAGATAGATAAATACAGATAGGTAGGTAGGTAGATAGATAGATAGAGATAGGTAGGTAGATTGATAGAGACAGATAGGTTGGTAGGTAGATATATAGATAGAGATAGGTAGGTAGGTAGATTGATAGATACAGATAGGTAGGTAGGTAGATAGATAGATACAGATAGGTAGGTAGGTAGATAGATACATACAGATAGGTAGGTAGGTAGATAGATAGATAGAGATAGGTAGGTAGGTAGATAGATAGATAGAGATAGGTAGGTAGGTAGGTAGGTAGATAGATAGAGATAGGTAGGTAGGTAGATAGATAGATAGAGATAGATAGGTAGGTAGATTGATAGAGACAGATAGGTAGTTAGGTAGATAGATAGATAGAGATAGGTAGGTAGGTAGATTGATAGATAGATACAGATAGGTAGCTAGGTAGATAGATACAGATAGGTAGGTAGGTAGATTGATAGATACAGATAGGTAGGTAGGTAGGTAGATACATAGAGATAGGTAGGTAGGTAGATAGATAGATAGAGATAGGTAGGTAGGTAGGTAGATAGATAGAGATAGGTAGGTAGGTAGATAGATAGATAGAGATAGGTAGGTAGGTAGATTGATAGATACAGATAGGTAGGTAGGTAGATAGATAGATAGAGATAGGTAGGTAGGTAGATAGATAGAGTTAGGTAGGTAGGTAGGGAGATAGATAGCTACAGGTAGGTATGTAGGTAGATAGATAAATACAGATAGGTAGGTAGGTAGATAGATAGATAGAGATAGGTAGGTAGATTGATAGAGACAGATAGGTAGGTAGGTAGATATATAGATAGAGATAGGTAGATAGGTAGATTGATAGATACAGATAGGTAGGTAAGTAGATAGATAGATAGAGATAGGTAGGTAGGTAGGTAGATAGATAGAGATAGGTAGGTAGGTAGATAGATAGATAGAGATAGGTAGGTAGGTAGATTGATAGATACAGATAGGTAGGTAGGTAGATAGATAGATAGATAGAGATAGGTAGGTAGGTAGATAGATAGAAAGAGATAGGTAGGTAGGTAGATTGATTGATACAGATATGTAGGTAGGTAGATTGATAGATAGAGATAGGTAGGTAGGTAGATAGATAGATAGAGACAGGTAGGTAGGTAGGTAGATAGATAGAGATAGGTAGGTAGGTAGATTGATAGATACAGATAGGTAGGTAGGTAGATTGATAGATAGAGATAGGTAGGTTTGTAGATAGATAGAGTTAGGTAGGTAGGTAGGGAGATAGATAGCTACAGGTAGGTATGTAGGTAGATAGATAAATACAGATAGGTAGGTAGGTAGATAGATAGATAGAGATAGGTAGGTAGATTGATAGAGAAAGATAGGTAGGTAGGTAGATATATAGATAGAGATAGGTAGATAGGTAGATTGATAGATACAGATAGGTAGGTAAGTAGATAGATAGATAGAGATAGGTAGGTAGGTAGGTAGATAGATAGAGATAGGTAGGTAGGTAGATAGATAGATAGAGATAGGTAGGTAGGTAGATTGATAGATACAGATAGGTAGGTAGGTAGATAGATAGATACAGATAGATAGGTAGGTAGATAGATAGATACAGATAGGTAGGTAGGTAGATAGATAGATAGACATAGGTAGGTAGGTAGATTGATAGATACAGATAGGTAGGTAGGTAGATAGATAGATACAGATAGGTAGGTAGGTAGATAGAGAGATAGAGATAGGTAGGTAGGTAGATAGATAGATAGAGATAGGTAGGTAGGTAGATAGATAGAGATAGGTAGGTAGGTAGGTAGGTAGATAGATAGATACAGATAGGTAGGTAGGTAGATAGATAGATAGAGATAGGTAGGTAGGTAGATAGATAGATAGAGATAGGTAGGTAGGTAGATTGATAGATACAGATAGGTAGGTAGGTAGATAGATAGATAGAGATAGGTAGGTAGATTGATAGAGACAGATAGGTAGGTAGGTAGATAGATAGATAGAGATAGGTAGGTAGGTAGATTGATAGATAGAGATAGGTAGGCAGGTAGATAGATAGATACAGATAGGTAGGTAGGTAGATAGATAGATACAGATATGTAGGTAGGTAGGTAGATAGATAGATACAGATAGGTAGGTATGTAGGTAGATAGATAGAGATAGATAGGTAGGTAGATTGATAGAGACAGATAGGTAGGTAGGTAGATAGATAGATAGAGATAAGTAGGTAGGTAGATTGATAGATAGAGATAGGTAGGTAGGTAGATTGATAGATACAGATAGGTAGGTAGGTAGATAGATAGATACAGATAGGTAGGTAGGTAGATAGATAAATACAGATAGGTAGGTAGGTAGATAGATAGATAGACATAGGTAGGTAGATTGATAGAGACAGATAGGTTGGTAGGTAGATATATAGATAGAGATAGGTAGGTAGGTAGATTGATAGATACAGATAGGTAGGTAGGTAGATAGATAGATACAGATAGGTAGGTAGGTAGATAGATACATACAGATAGGTAGGTAGGTAGATAGATAGATAGAGATAGGTAGGTAGGTAGATAGATAGATAGAGATAGGTAGGTAGGTAGGTAGGTAGATAGATAGAGATAGGTAGGTAGGTAGATAGATAGATAGAGATAGATAGGTAGGTAGATTGATAGAGACAGATAGGTAGTTAGGTAGATAGATAGATAGAGATAGGTAGGTAGGTAGATTGATAGATAGATACAGATAGGTAGCTAGGTAGATAGATAAAGATAGGTAGGTAGGTAGATTGATAGATACAGATAGGTAGGTAGGTAGATAGATAGATACAGATAGGTAGGTAGGTAGATAGATAGATACAGATATGTATGTAGGTAGGTAGATAGATAGATACAGATAGGTAGGTAGGTAGGTAGATAGATAGAGACAGATAGGTAGGTAGGTAGATAGATAGATAGAGATAAGTAGGTAGGTAGATTGATAGATACAGATAGGTAGGTAGGTAGATAGATAGATACAGATAGGTAGGTAGATAGATAGATACAGATAGGTAGGTAGGTAAATAGATAGATAGAGATAGGTAGGTAGGTAGGTAGATAGATAGAGATAGGTAGGTAGGTAGGTAGATAGATAGAGATAGGTAGGTAGGTAGATTGATAGAGACAGATAGGTAGGTAGGTAGATAGATAGATAGAGATAGGTAGGTAGGTAGGTAGGTAGAGATAGTTAGGTAGGTAGGTAGATAGAAAGAGATAGTTAGGTAGGTAGGTAGATAGATACAGATAGGTAGGTAGGTAGATAGATAGAGATAGGTAGGTAGGTAGATAGATAGATACAGATAGGTAGGTAGGTAGATAGATAGATACAGATAGGTAGGTAGGTAGGTAGATAGATAGAGATAGGTAGGTAGGTAGATAGATAGATAGAGATAGGTAGGTAGGTAGATTGATAGATACAGATAGGTAGGTAGGTAGATAGATAGATACAGATAGATAGGTAGGTAGATAGATAGATACAGATAGGTAGGTAGGTAGATAGATAGATAGACATAGGTAGGTAGGTAGATTGATAGATACAGATAGGTAGGTAGGTAGATAGATAGATACAGATAGGTAGGTAGGTAGATAGAGAGATAGAGATAGGTAGGTAGGTAGATTGATAGATACAGATAGGTAGGTAGGTAGATAGATAGATACAAATAGGTAGGTAGGTAGGTAGATAGATACAGATATGTAGGTAGGTAGATAGATAGATAGAGATAGGTAGGTAGGTAGGTAGATAGATAGAGATAGGTAGGTAGGTAGGTAGGTAGAGATAGTTAGGTAGGTAGGTAGATAGAAAGAGATAGTTAGGTAGGTAGGTAGATAGATACAGGTAGGTAGGTAGGTAGATAGATAGATAGATACAGATAGGTAGGTATGTAGGTAGATAGATAGAGATAGATAGGTAGGTAGATTGATAGAGACAGATAGGTAGGTAGGTAGATAGATAGATAGAGATAAGTAGGTAGGTAGATTGATAGATAGAGATAGGTAGGTAGGTAGATTGATAGATACAGATAGGTAGGTAGGTAGATAGATAGATACAGATAGGTAGGTAGGTAGATAGATAAATACAGATAGGTAGGTAGGTAGATAGATAGATAGAGATAGGTAGGTAGATTGATAGAGACAGATAGGTTGGTAGGTAGATATATAGATAGAGATAGGTAGGTAGGTAGATTGATAGATACAGATAGGTAGGTAGGTAGATAGATAGATACAGATAGGTAGGTAGGTAGATAGATACATACAGATAGGTAGGTAGGTAGATAGATAGATAGAGATAGGTAGGTAGGTAGATAGATAGATAGAGATAGGTAGGTAGGTAGGTAGGTAGATAGATAGAGATAGGTAGGTAGGTAGATAGATAGATAGAGATAGATAGGTAGGTAGATTGATAGAGACAGATAGGTAGTTAGGTAGATAGATAGATAGAGATAGGTAGGTAGGTAGATTGATAGATAGATACAGATAGGTAGCTAGGTAGATAGATACAGATAGGTAGGTAGGTAGATTGATAGATACAGATAGGTATGTAGGTAGGTAGATACATAGAGATAGGTAGGTAGGTAGATAGATAGATAGAGATAGGTAGGTAGGTAGGTAGATAGATAGAGATAGGTAGGTAGGTAGATAGATAGATAGAGATAGGTAGGTAGGTAGATTGATAGATACATAGGTAGGTAGGTAGATACAGATAGATTGATAGATACAGATAGGTAGGTAGGTAGATAGATAGATAGAGATAGGTAGGTAGGTAGATAGATAAATACAGATAGGTAGGTAGGTAGGTAGATAGATAGAGATAGGTAGGTAGGTAGATAGATAGATAGAGATAGGTAGGTAGGTAGATTGATAGATACAGATAGGTAGGTAGGTAGATAGATAGATACAGATAGATAGGTAGGTAGATAGATAAATACAGATAGGTAGGTAGGTAGATAGATAGATAGAGATAGGTAGGTAGATTGATAGAGACAGATAGGTAGGTAGGTATATATATAGATAGAGATAGGTAGGTAGGTAGATTGATAGATACAGATAGGTAGGTAGGTAGATAGATAGATAGATAGAGATAGGTAGGTAGGTAGATTGATAGATAGAGATAGGTAGGCAGGTAGATAGATAGATAGAGATAAGTAGGTAGGTAGATTGATAGATACAGATAGGTAGGTACGTAGATAGATAGATAGATACAGATAGGTAGGTATGTAGGTAGATAGATAGAGATAGATAGGTAGGTAGATTGATAGAGACAGATAGGTAGGTAGGTAGATAGATAGATAGAGATAGGTAGGTAGGTATATAGATAGATCGATAGAGATAGGTAGGTAGGTAGATAGATAGATAGAGATAGGTAGGTAGGTAGATTGATAGATAGAGATAGGTAGGCAGGTAGATAGATAGATACAGATAGGTAGGTAGGTAGATAGATAGATACAGATATGTAGGTAGGTAGGTAGATAGATAGATACAGATAGGTAGGTATGTAGGTAGATAGATAGAGATAGATAGGTAGGTAGATTGATAGAGACAGATAGGTAGGTAGGTAGATAGATAGATAGAGATAAGTAGGTAGGTAGATTGATAGATAGAGATAGGTAGGTAGGTAGATTGATAGATACAGATAGGTAGGTAGGTAGATAGATAGATACAGATAGGTAGGTAGGTAGATAGATAAATACAGATAGGTAGGTAGGTAGATAGATAGATAGAGATAGGTAGGTAGATTGATAGAGACAGATAGGTTGGTAGGTAGATATATAGATAGAGATAGGTAGGTAGGTAGATTGATAGATACAGATAGGTAGGTAGGTAGATAGATAGATAGAGATAGGTAGGTAGGTAGATTGATAGATAGAGATAGGTAGGCAGGTAGATAGATAGATAGAGATAAGTAGGTAGGTAGATTGATAGATACAGATAGGTAGGTACGTAGATAGATAGATAGAGATAGGTAGGTAGGTAAATAGATAGATAGAGATAGGTAGGTAGGTAGATAGATAGATAGAGATAGGTAGGTAGGTATATAGATAGATCGATAGAGATAGGTAGGTAGGTAGATAGATAGATAGAGATAGGTAGGTAGGTAGATTGATAGATACAGATAGGTAGGTAGGTAGATAGATAGATACAGATAGGTAGGTAGGTAGATAGATAGATACAGATATGTATGTAGGTAGGTAGATAGATAGATACAGATAGGTAGGTAGGTAGGTAGATAGATAGAGACAGATAGGTAGGTAGGTAGATAGATAGATAGAGATAAGTAGGTAGGTAGATTGATAGATACAGATAGGTAGGTAGGTAGATAGATAGATACAGATAGGTAGGTAGATAGATAGATACAGATAGGTAGGTAGGTAAATAGATAGATAGAGATAGGTAGGTAGGTAGGTAGATAGATAGAGATAGGTAGGTAGGTAGGTAGATAGATAGAGATAGGTAGGTAGGTAGATTGATAGAGACAGATAGGTAGGTAGGTAGATAGATAGATAGAGATAGGTAGGTAGGTAGGTAGGTAGAGATAGTTAGGTAGGTAGGTAGATAGAAAGAGATAGTTAGGTAGGTAGGTAGATAGATACAGATAGGTAGGTAGGTAGATAGATAGAGATAGGTAGGTAGGTAGATTGATAGATACAGATAGGTAGGTAGGTAGATAGATAGATACAGATAGGTAGGTAGGTAGGTAGATAGATAGAGATAGGTAGGTAGGTAGATAGATAGATAGAGATAGGTAGGTAGGTAGATTGATAGATACAGATAGGTAGGTAGGTAGATAGATAGATACAGATAGATAGGTAGGTAGATAGATAGATACAGATAGGTAGGTAGGTAGATAGATAGATAGACATAGGTAGGTAGGTAGATTGATAGATACAGATAGGTAGGTAGGTAGATAGATAGATACAGATAGGTAGGTAGGTAGATAGAGAGATAGAGATAGGTAGGTAGGTAGATTGATAGATACAGATAGGTAGGTAGGTAGATAGATAGATACAAATAGGTAGGTAGGTAGGTAGATAGATACAGATATGTAGGTAGGTAGATAGATAGATAGAGATAGGTAGGTAGGTAGGTAGATAGATAGAGATAGGTAGGTAGGTAGGTAGGTAGAGATAGTTAGGTAGGTAGGTAGATAGAAAGAGATAGTTAGGTAGGTAGGTAGATAGATACAGGTAGGTAGGTAGGTAGATAGATAGATAGAGATAGGTAGGTAGGTAGATAGATAAATACAGATAGGTAGGTAGGTAGATAGATGGAGATAGGTAGGTAGATAGATAGATAGATAGAGATAGGTAGGTAGGTAGGTAGATAGATACAGATAGGTAGGTAGGTAGATAGATAGATACAGATATGTAGGTAGGTAGGTAGATAGATAGATACAGATAGGTAGGTATGTAGGTAGATAGATAGAGATAGATAGGTAGGTAGATTGATAGAGACAGATAGGTAGGTAGGTAGATAGATAGATAGAGATAAGTAGGTAGGTAGATTGATAGATAGAGATAGGTAGGTAGGTAGATTGATAGATACAGATAGGTAGGTAGGTAGATAGATAGATACAGATAGGTAGGTAGGTAGATAGATAAATACAGATAGGTAGGTAGGTAGATAGATAGATAGAGATAGGTAGGTAGATTGATAGAGACAGATAGGTTGGTAGGTAGATATATAGATAGAGATAGGTAGGTAGGTAGATTGATAGATACAGATAGGTAGGTAGGTAGATAGATAGATACAGATAGGTAGGTAGGTAGATAGATACATACAGATAGGTAGGTAGGTAGATAGATAGATAGAGATAGGTAGGTAGGTAGATAGATAGATAGAGATAGGTAGGTAGGTAGGTAGGTAGATAGATAGAGATAGGTAGGTAGGTAGATAGATAGATAGAGATAGATAGGTAGGTAGATTGATAGAGACAGATAGGTAGTTAGGTAGATAGATAGATAGAGATAGGTAGGTAGGTAGATTGATAGATAGAGATAGGTAGGTAGATTGATAGAGACAGATAGGTTGGTAGGTAGATATATAGATAGAGATAGGTAGGTAGGTAGATTGATAGATACAGATAGGTAGGTAGGTAGATAGATAGATACAGATAGGTAGGTAGGTAGATTGATAGATACAGATAGGTAGGTAGGTAGGTAGATACATAGAGATAGGTAGGTAGGTAGATAGATAGATAGAGATAGGTAGGTAGGTAGGTAGATAGATAGAGATAGGTAGGTAGGTAGATAGATAGATAGAGATAGGTAGGTAGGTAGATTGATAGATACATTGGTAGGTAGGTAGATACAGATAGATTGATAGATACAGATAGGTAGGTAGGTAGATAGATAGATAGAGATAGGTAGGTAGGTAGATAGATAAATACAGATAGGTAGGTAGGTAGGTAGATAGATAGAGATAGGTAGGTAGGTAGATAGATAGATAGAGATAGGTAGGTAGGTAGATTGATAGATACAGATAGGTAGGTAGGTAGATAGATAGATACAGATAGATAGGTTGGTAGATAGATAAATACAGATAGGTAGGTAGGTAGATAGATAGATAGAGATAGGTAGGTAGATTGATAGAGACAGATAGGTAGGTAGGTATATATATAGATAGAGATAGGTAGGTAGGTAGATTGATAGATACAGATAGGTAGGTAGGTAGATAGATAGATAGAGATAGGTAGGTAGGTAGATTGATAGATAGAGATAGGTAGGCAGGTAGATAGATAGATAGAGATAAGTAGGTAGGTAGATTGATAGATACAGATAGGTAGGTACGTAGATAGATAGATAGAGATAGGTAGGTAGGTAAATAGATAGATAGAGATAGGTAGGTAGGTAGATAGATAGATAGAGATAGGTAGGTAGGTATATAGATAGATCGATAGAGATAGGTAGGTAGGTAGATAGATAGATAGAGATAGGTAGGTAGGTAGATTGATAGATACAGATAGGTAGGTAGGTAGATAGATAGATACAGATAGGTAGGTAGGTAGATAGATAGATACAGATATGTATGTAGGTAGGTAGATAGATAGATACAGATAGGTAGGTAGGTAGGTAGATAGATAGAGATAGATAGGTAGGTAGATTGATAGAGACAGATAGGTAGGTAGGTAGATAGATAGATAGAGATAAGTAGGTAGGTAGATTGATAGATACAGATAGGTAGGTAGGTAGATAGATAGATACAGATAGGTAGGTAGATAGATAGATACAGATAGGTAGGTAGGTAAATAGATAGATAGAGATAGGTAGGTAGGTAGGTAGATAGATAGAGATAGGTAGGTAGGTAGGTAGATAGATAGAGATAGGTAGGTAGGTAGATTGATAGAGACAGATAGGTAGGTAGGTAGATAGATAGATAGAGATAGGTAGGTAGGTAGGTAGGTAGAGATAGTTAGGTAGGTAGGTAGATAGAAAGAGATAGTTAGGTAGGTAGGTAGATAGATACAGATAGGTAGGTAGGTAGATAGATAGAGATAGGTAGGTAGGTAGATTGATAGATACAGATAGGTAGGTAGGTAGATAGATAGATACAGATAGGTAGGTAGGTAGGTAGATAGATAGAGATAGGTAGGTAGGTAGATAGATAGATAGAGATAGGTAGGTAGGTAGATTGATAGATACAGATAGGTAGGTAGGTAGATAGATAGATACAGATAGATAGGTAGGTAGATAGATAGATACAGATAGGTAGGTAGGTAGATAGAATGATAGACATAGGTAGGTAGGTAGATTGATAGATACAGATAGGTAGGTAGGTAGATAGATAGATACAGATAGGTAGGTAGGTAGATAGAGAGATAGAGATAGGTAGGTAGGTAGATTGATAGATACAGATAGGTAGGTAGGTAGATAGATAGAGATAGATAGGTAGGTAGATTGATAGAGACAGATAGGTAGGTAGGTAGATAGATAGATAGAGATAAGTAGGTAGGTAGATTGATAGATACAGATAGGTAGGTAGGTAGATAGATAGATACAGATAGGTAGGTAGATAGATAGATACAGATAGGTAGGTAGGTAAATAGATAGATAGAGATAGGTAGGTAGGTAGGTAGATAGATAGAGATAGGTAGGTAGGTAGGTAGATAGATAGAGATAGGTAGGTAGGTAGATTGATAGAGACAGATAGGTAGGTAGGTAGATAGATAGATAGAGATAGGTAGGTAGGTAGGTAGGTAGAGATAGTTAGGTAGGTAGGTAGATAGAAAGAGATAGTTAGGTAGGTAGGTAGATAGATACAGATAGGTAGGTAGGTAGATAGATAGAGATAGGTAGGTAGGTAGATTGATAGATACAGATAGGTAGGTAGGTAGATAGATAGATACAGATAGGTAGGTAGGTAGGTAGATAGATAGAGATAGGTAGGTAGGTAGATAGATAGATAGAGATAGGTAGGTAGGTAGATTGATAGATACAGATAGGTAGGTAGGTAGATAGATAGATACAGATAGATAGGTAGGTAGATAGATAGATACAGATAGGTAGGTAGGTAGATAGATAGATAGACATAGGTAGGTAGGTAGATTGATAGATACAGATAGGTAGGTAGGTAGATAGATAGATACAGATAGGTAGGTAGGTAGATAGAGAGATAGAGATAGGTAGGTAGGTAGATTGATAGATACAGATAGGTAGGTAGGTAGATAGATAGATACAAATAGGTAGGTAGGTAGGTAGATAGATAGATACAGATATGTAGGTAGGTAGATAGATAGATAGAGATAGGTAGGTAGGTAGGTAGATAGATAGAGATAGGTAGGTAGGTAGGTAGGTAGAGATAGTTAGGTAGGTAGGTAGATAGAAAGAGATAGTTAGGTAGGTAGGTAGATAGATACAGGTAGGTAGGTAGGTAGATAGATAGATAGAGATAGGTAGGTAGGTAGATTGATAGATACAGATAGGTAGGTAGGTAGGTAGATACATAGAGATAGGTAGGTAGGTAGATAGATAGATAGAGATAGGTAGGTAGGTAGATAGATAGAGATAGGTAGGTAGGTAGGTAGGTAAAGATAGTTAGGTAGGTAGGTAGATAGAAAGAGATAGTTAGGTAGGTAGGTAGATAGATACAGATAGGTAGGTAGGTAGATAGATAGATAGAGATAGGTAGGTAGGTAGATTGATAGATACAGATAGGTAGGTATGTAGGTAGGTAGATACATAGAGATAGGTAGGTAGGTAGATAGATAGATAGAGATAGGTAGGTAGGTAGATAGATAGATAGAGATAGGTAGGTAGGTAGATAGATAGATACAGATAGATAGGTAGGTAGATAGATAGATAGAGATAGGTAGGTAGGTAGATAGATAGATAGACATAGGTAGGTAGGTAGATTGATAGATACAGATAGGTAGGTAAGTAGATAGATAGATAGAGATAGGTAGGTAGGTAGATAGATAGATAGATAGAGATAGGTAGGTAGGTAGATTGATAGATACAGATAGGTAGGTAGGTAGATAGATAGATACAGATAGGTAGGTAGGTAGGTAGATAGATACATACAGATATGTAGGTAGGTAGATAGATAGATAGAGATAGGTAGGTAGGTAGGTAGATAGATAGAGATAGGTAGGTAGGTAGGTAGGTAGAGATAGTTAGGTAGGTAGGTAGATAGAAAGAGATAGTTAGGTAGGTAGGTAGATAGATACAGATAGGTAGGTAGGTGGATAGATAGATAGAGATAGGTAGGTAGGTAGATTGATAGATACAGATAGGTAGGTAGGTAGGTAGATATATAGAGATAGGTAGGTAGGTAGATAGATAGATAGAGATAGGTAGGTAGGTAGATTGATAGATACAGATAGGTAGGTAGGTAGATAGATAGATACAGATAGATAGGTAGGTAGATAGATAGATAGAGATAGGTAGGTAGGTAGATAGATAGATAGACATAGGTAGGTAGGTAGATTGATAGATACAGATAGGTAGGTAGGTAGATAGATAGATACAGATAGGTAGGTAGATAGATAGATAGAGATAGGTAGGTAGGTAGATAGATAAATACAGATAGGTAGGTAGGTAGATAGATGGAGATAGGTAGGTAGATAGATAGATAGATAGATAGAGATAGGTAGGTAGGTAGATTGATAGATACAGATAGGTAGGTAGGTAGATAGATAGATACAGATAGGTAGGTAGGTAGATAGATAAATACAGATAGGTAGGTAGGTAGATAGATAGATAGAGATAGGTAGGTAGATTGATAGAGACAGATAGGTAGGTAGGTAGATTGATAGATACAGATAGGTAGGTATGTAGGTAGGTAGATACATAGAGATAGGTAGGTAGGTAGATAGATAGATAGAGATAGGTAGGTAGGTAGATAGATAGATAGAGATAGGTAGGTAGGTAGATAGATAGATACAGATAGATAGGTAGGTAGATAGATAGATAGAGATAGGTAGGTAGGTAGATAGATAGATAGACATAGGTAGGTAGGTAGATTGATAGATACAGATAGGTAGGTAGGTAGATAGATAGATAGAGATAGGTAGGTAGGTAGATAGATAGATACAGATAGATAGGTAGGTAGATAGATAGATAGAGATAGGTAGGTAGGTAGATTGATTGATACAGATATGTAGGTAGGTAGATTGATAGATAGAGATAGGTAGGTAGGTAGATAGATAGATAGAGACAGGTAGGTAGGTAGGTAGATAGATAGAGATTGGTAGGTAGGTAGATTGATAGATACAGATAGGTAGGTAGGTAGATTGATAGATAGAGATAGGTAGGTAGGTAGATAGATAGAGTTAGGTACGTAGGTAGGGAGATAGATAGCTACAGGTAGGTATGTAGGTAGATAGATAAATACAGATAGGTAGGTAGGTAGATAGATAGATAGAGATAGGTAGGTAGATTGATAGAGACAGATAGGTAGGTAGGTAGATATATAGATAGAGATAGGTAGGTAGGTAGATTGATTGATACAGAAATGTAGGTAGGTAGATTGATAGATAGAGATAGGTAGGTAGGTAGATAGATAGATAGAGACAGGTGGGTAGGTAGGTAGGTAGATAGAGATAGGTAGGTAGGTAGATTGATAGATACAGATAGGTAGGTAGGTAGATTGATAGATAGAGATAGGTAGGTAGGTAGATAGATAGAGTTAGGTAGGTAGGTAGGGAGATAGATAGCTACAGGTAGGTATGTAGGTAGATAGATAAATACAGATAGGTAGGTAGGTAGATAGATAGATAGAGATAGGTAGGTAGATTGATAGAGACAGATAGGTAGGTAGGTAGATATATAGATAGAGATAGGTAGATAGGTAGATTGATAGGTACAGATAGGTAGGTAAGTAGATAGATAGACAGAGATAGGTAGGTAGGTAGGTAGATAGATAGAGATAGGTAGGTAGGTAGATAGATAGATAGAGATAGGTAGGTAGATTGATAGATACAGATAGGTAGGTAGGTAGATAGATAGATACAGATAGATAGGTAGGTAGATAGATAGATACAGATAGGTAGGAAGGTAGGTAGATAGATAGATAGACATAGGTAGGTAGGTAGATTGATAGATACAGATAGGTAGGTAGGTAGATAGATAGATACAGATAGGTAGGTAGCTAGATAGATAGATAGAGATAGGTAGGTAGATTGATAGAGACAGATAGGTTGGTAGGTAGATATATAGATAGAGATAGGTAGGTAGGTAGATTGATAGATACAGATAGGTAGGTAGGTAGATAGATAGATACAGATAGGTAGGTAGATAGATAGATAGATAGATAGATAGATAGATAGATAGATAGATAGATAGATAGATAGATAGATAGATAGATAGATAGAGATAGGTAGGTAGGTAGATAGATAGAGATAGGTAGGTAGGTAGATAGATAGATAGATAGATAGAGATAGGTAGGTAGGTAGATTGATAGATACAGATAGGTAGGTAGGTAGATAGATAGATAGAGATAGGTAGGTAGGTAGATAGATAGAGTTAGGTAGGTAGGTAGGGAGATAGATAGCTACAGGTAGGTATGTAGGTAGATAGATAAATACAGATAGGTAGGTAGGTAGATAGATAGATAGAGATAGGTAGGTAGATTGATAGAGACAGATAGGTAGGTAGGTAGATATATAGATAGAGATAGGTAGATAGGTAGATTGATAGATACAGATAGGTAGGTAAGTAGATAGATAGATAGAGATAGGTAGGTAGGTAGGTAGATAGATAGAGATAGGTAGGTAGGTAGATAGATAGATAGAGATAGGTAGGTAGGTAGATTGATAGATACAGATAGGTAGGTAGGTAGATAGATAGATAGAGATAGGTAGGTAGGTAGATAGATAGAAAGAGATAGGTAGGTAGGTAGATTGATTGATACAGATATGTAGGTAGGTAGATTGATAGATAGAGATAGGTAGGTAGGTAGATAGATAGATAGAGACAGGTAGGTAGGTAGGTAGATAGATAGAGATAGGTAGGTAGGTAGATTGATAGATACAGATAGGTAGGTAGGTAGATTGATAGATAGAGATAGGTAGGTTTGTAGATAGATAGAGTTAGGTAGGTACGTAGGGAGATAGATAGCTACAGGTAGGTATGTAGGTAGATAGATAAATACAGATAGGTAGGTAGGTAGATAGATAGATAGAGATAGGTAGGTAGATTGATAGAGACAGATAGGTAGGTAGGTAGATATATAGATAGAGATAGGTAGATAGGTAGATTGATAGATACAGATAGGTAGGTAAGTAGATAGATAGATAGAGATAGGTAGGTAGGTAGGTAGATAGATAGAGATAGGTAGGTAGGTAGATAGATAGATAGAGATAGGTAGGTAGGCAGATTGATAGATACAGATAGGTAGGTAGGTAGATAGATAGATACAGATAGATAGGTAGGTAGATAGATAGATAGAGATAGGTAGGTAGGTAGATAGATAGATAGACATAGGTAGGTAGGTAGATTGATAGATACAGATAGGTAGGTAGGTAGATAGATAGATACAGATAGGTAGGTAGGTAGATAGAGAGATAGAGATAGGTAGGTAGGTAGATAGATAGATAGAGATAGGTAGGTAGGTAGATAGATAGAGATAGGTAGGTAGGTAGGTAGGTAGATAGATAGATACAGATAGGTAGGTAGGTAGATAGATAGATAGAGATAGGTAGGTAGGTAGATAGATAGATAGAGATAGGTAGGTAGGTAGATTGATAGATACAGATAGGTAGGTAGGTAGATAGATAGATAGAGATAGGTAGGTAGATTGATAGAGACAGATAGGTAGGTAGGTAGATAGATAGATAGAGATAGGTAGGTAGGTAGATTGATAGAGATAGGTAGGCAGGTAGATAGATAGATACAGATAGGTAGGTAGGTAGATAGATAGATACAGATATGTAGGTAGGTAGGTAGATAGATAGATACAGATAGGTAGGTATGTAGGTAGATAGATAGAGATAGATAGGTAGGTAGATTGATAGAGACAGATAGGTAGGTAGGTAGATAGATAGATAGAGATAAGTAGGTAGGTAGATTGATAGATAGAGATAGGTAGGTAGGTAGATTGATAGATACAGATAGGTAGGTAGGTAGATAGATAGATACAGATAGGTAGGTAGGTAGATAGATAAATACAGATAGGTAGGTAGGTAGATAGATAGATAGAGATAGGTAGGTAGATTGATAGAGACAGATAGGTTGGTAGGTAGATATATAGATAGAGATAGGTAGGTAGGTAGATTGATAGATACAGATAGGTAGGTAGGTAGATAGATACAGATAGGTAGGTAGGTAGATAGATACATACAGATAGGTAGGTAGGTAGATAGATAGAGATAGGTAGGTAGGTAGATAGATAGATAGAGATAGATAGGTAGGTAGATTGATAGAGACAGATAGGTAGTTAGGTAGATAGATAGATAGAGATAGGTAGGTAGGTAGATTGATAGATAGATACAGATAGGTAGCTAGGTAGATAGATACAGATAGGTAGGTAGGTAGATTGATAGATACAGATAGGTAGGTAGGTAGGTAGATACATAGAGATAGGTAGGTAGGTAGATAGATAGATAGAGATAGGTAGGTAGGTAGGTAGATAGATAGAGATAGGTAGGTAGGTAGATAGATAGATAGAGATAGGTAGGTAGGTAGATTGATAGATACATAGGTAGGTAGGTAGATACAGATAGATTGATAGATACAGATAGGTAGGTAGGTAGATAGATAGATAGAGATAGGTAGGTAGGTAGATAGATAAATACAGATAGGTAGGTAGGTAGGTAGATAGATAGAGATAGGTAGGTAGGTAGATAGATAGATAGAGATAGGTAGGTAGGTAGATTGATAGATACAGATAGGTAGATAGGTAGATAGATAGATACAGATAGATAGGTAGGTAGATAGATAAATACAGATAGGTAGGTAGGTAGATAGATAGATAGAGATAGGTAGGTAGGTAGATTGATAGATACAGATAGGTAGGTAGGTAGATAGATAGATAGAGATAGGTAGGTAGGTAGATTGATAGATAGAGATAGGTAGGCAGGTAGATAGATAGATAGAGATAAGTAGGTAGGTAGATTGATAGATACAGATAGGTAGGTACGTAGATAGATAGATAGAGATAGGTAGGTAGGTAAATAGATAGATAGAGATAGGTAGGTAGGTAGATAGATAGATAGAGATAGGTAGGTAGGTATATAGATAGATCGATAGAGATAGGTAGGTAGGTAGATAGATAGATAGAGATAGGTAGGTAGGTAGATTGATAGATAGAGATAGGTAGGCAGGTAGATAGATAGATACAGATAGGTAGGTAGGTAGATAGATAGATACAGATATGTAGGTAGGTAGGTAGATAGATAGATACAGATAGGTAGGTATGTAGGTAGATAGATAGAGATAGATAGGTAGGTAGATTGATAGAGACAGATAGGTAGGTAGGTAGATAGATAGATAGAGATAAGTAGGTAGGTAGATTGATAGATAGAGATAGGTAGGTAGGTAGATTGATAGATACAGATAGGTAGGTAGGTAGATAGATAGATACAGATAGGTAGGTAGGTAGATAGATAAATACAGATAGGTAGGTAGGTAGATAGATAGATAGAGATAGGTAGGTAGATTGATAGAGACAGATAGGTTGGTAGGTAGATATATAGATAGAGATAGGTAGGTAGGTAGATTGATAGATACAGATAGGTAGGTAGGTAGATAGATAGATACAGATAGGTAGGTAGGTAGATAGATACATACAGATAGGTAGGTAGGTAGATAGATAGATAGAGATAGGTAGGTAGGTAGATAGATAGATAGAGATAGGTAGGTAGGTAGGTAGGTAGATAGATAGAGATAGGTAGGTAGGTAGATAGATAGAGATAGATAGGTAGGTAGATTGATAGAGACAGATAGGTAGTTAGGTAGATAGATAGATAGAGATAGGTAGGTAGGTAGATTGATAGATAGATACAGATAGGTAGCTAGGTAGATAGATACAGATAGGTAGGTAGGTAGATTGATAGATACAGATAGGTAGGTAGGTAGGTAGATACATAGAGATAGGTAGGTAGGTAGATAGATAGATAGAGATAGGTAGGTAGGTAGGTAGATAGATAGAGATAGGTAGGTAGGTAGATAGATAGATAGAGATAGGTAGGTAGGTAGATTGATAGATACATAGGTAGGTAGGTAGATACAGATAGATTGATAGATACAGATAGGTAGGTAGGTAGATAGATAGATAGAGATAGGTAGGTAGATAGATAGATAAATACAGATAGGTAGGTAGGTAGGTAGATAGATAGAGATAGGTAGGTAGGTAGATAGATAGATAGAGATAGGTAGGTAGGTAGATTGATAGATACAGATAGGTAGGTAGGTAGATAGATAGATACAGATAGATAGGTTGGTAGATAGATAAATACAGATAGGTAGGTAGGTAGATAGATAGATAGAGATAGGTAGGTAGATTGATAGAGCCAGATAGGTAGGTAGGTATATATATAGATAGAGATAGGTAGGTAGGTAGATTGATAGATACAGATAGGTAGGTAGGTAGATAGATAGATAGAGATAGGTAGGTAGGTAGATTGATAGATAGAGATAGGTAGGCAGGTAGATAGATAGATAGAGATAAGTAGGTAGGTAGATTGATAGATACAGATAGGTAGGTACGTAGATAGATAGATAGAGATAGGTAGGTAGGTAAATAGATAGATAGAGATAGGTAGGTAGGTAGATAGATAGATAGAGATAGGTAGGTAGGTATATAGATAGATCGATAGAGATAGGTAGGTAGGTAGATAGATAGATAGAGATAGGTAGGTAGGTAGATTGATAGATACAGATAGGTAGGTAGGTAGATAGATAGATACAGATAGGTAGGTAGGTAGATAGATAGATACAGATATGTATGTAGGTAGGTAGATAGATAGATAAAGATAGGTAGGTAGGTAGGTAGATAGATAGAGATAGATAGGTAGGTAGATTGATAGAGACAGATAGGTAGGTAGGTAGATAGATAGATAGAGATAAGTAGGTAGGTAGATTGATAGATACAGATAGGTAGGTAGGTAGATAGATAGATACAGATAGGTAGGTAGATAGATAGATACAGATAGGTAGGTAGGTAAATAGATAGATAGAGATAGGTAGGTAGGTAGGTAGATAGATAGAGATAGGTAGGTAGGTAGGTAGATAGATAGAGATAGGTAGGTAGGTAGATTGATAGAGACAGATAGGTAGGTAGGTAGATAGATAGATAGAGATAGGTAGGTAGGTAGGTAGGTAGAGATAGTTAGGTAGGTAGGTAGATAGAAAGAGATAGTTAGGTAGGTAGGTAGATAGATACAGATAGGTAGGTAGGTAGATAGATAGATATAGGTAGGTAGGTAGATTGATAGATACAGATAGGTAGGTAGGTAGATAGATAGATACAGATAGGTAGGTAGGTAGGTAGATAGATAGAGATAGGTAGGTAGGTAGATAGATAGATAGAGATAGGTAGGTAGGTAGATTGATAGATACAGATAGGTAGGTAGGTAGATAGATAGATACAGATAGATAGGTAGGTAGATAGATAGATACAGATAGGTAGGTAGGTAGATAGATAGATAGACATAGGTAGGTAGGTAGATTGATAGATACAGATAGGTAGGTAGGTAGATAGATAGATACAGATAGGTAGGTAGGTAGATAGAGAGATAGAGATAGGTAGGTAGGTAGATTGATAGATACAGATAGGTAGGTAGGTAGATAGATAGATACAAATAGGTAGGTAGGTAGGTAGATAGATAGATACAGATATGTAGGTAGGTAGATAGATAGATAGAGATAGGTAGGTAGGTAGGTAGATAGATAGAGATAGGTAGGTAGGTAGGTAGGTAGAGATAGTTAGGTAGGTAGGTAGATAGAAAGAGATAGTTAGGTAGGTAGGTAGATAGATACAGGTAGGTAGGTAGGTAGGTAGATACATAGAGATAGGTAGGTAGGTAGATAGATAGATAGAGATAGGTAGGTAGGTAGATAGATACAGATAGGTAGGTAGGTAGATAGATAGATAGATAGAGATAGGTAGGTAGGTAGATTGATAGATACAGATAGGTAGGTATGTAGGTAGGTAGATACATAGAGATAGGTAGGTAGGTAGATAGATAGATAGAGATAGGTAGGTAGGTAGATAGATAGATAGAGATAGGTAGGTAGGTAGATAGATAGATACAGATAGGTAGGTAGGTAGATAGATAGATAGAGATAGGTAGGTAGGTAGATAGATAGATAGACATAGGTAGGTAGGTAGATTGATAGATACAGATAGGTAGGTAAGTAGATAGATAGATACAGATAGGTAGGTAGGTAGATAGATAGATAGAGATAGGTAGGTAGGTAGATTGATAGATACAGATAGGTAGGTAGGTAGATAGATAGATACAGATAGGTAGGTAGGTAGGTAGATAGATAGATACAGATATGTAGGTAGGTAGATAGATAGATAGAGATAGGTAGGTAGGTAGGTAGATAGATAGAGATAGGTAGGTAGGTAGGTAGGTAGAGATAGTTAGGTAGGTAGGTAGATAGAATGAGATAGTTAGGTAGGTAGATAGATAGATACAGATAGGTAGGTAGGTAGATAGATAGATAGATAGAGATAGGTAGGTAGGTAGATTGATAGATACAGATAGGTAGGTAGGTAGGTAGATATATAGAGATAGGTAGGTATGTAGATAGATAGATAGAGATAGGTAGGTAGGTAGATTGATAGATACAGATAGGTAGGTAGGTAGATAGATAGATACAGATAGATAGGTAGGTAGATAGATAGATAGAGATAGGTAGGTAGGTAGATAGATAGATAGACATAGGTAGGTAGGTAGATTGATAGATACAGATAGGTAGGTAGGTAGATAGATAGATACAGATAGGTAGGTAGATAGATAGATAGATAGATAGAGATAGGTAGGTAGGTAGATAGATAAATACAGATAGGTAGGTAGGTAGATAGATGGAGATAGGTAGGTAGATAGATAGATAGATAGATAGAGATAGGTAGGTAGGTAGATTGATAGATACAGATAGGTAGGTAGGTAGATAGATAGATACAGATAGGTAGGTAGGTAGATAGATAAATACAGATAGGTAGGTAGGTAGATAGATAGATAGAGATAGGTAGGTAGATTGATAGAGACAGATAGGTAGGTAGGTAGATATATAGATAGAGATAGGTAGGTAGGTAGATAGATAGATAGAGATAGGTAGGTAGGTAGATTGATAGATAGAGATAGGTAGGCAGGTAGATAGATAGATAGCGATAAGTAGGTAGGTAGATTGATAGATACAGATAGGTAGGTAGGTAGATAGATAGATAGAGATAGGTAGGTAGGTAGATAGATAGATAGAGATAGGTAGGTAGGTAGATAGATAGAGTTAGGTAGGTAGGTAGGGAGATAGATAGCTACAGGTAGGTATGTAGGTAGATAGATAGATACAGATAGGTAGGTAGGTAGATAGATAGATACAGATAGGTAGGTAGGTAGATAGATAGATAGAGATAGGTAGGTAGGTAGGTAGATAGATACAGATAGGTAGGTAGGTAGATAGATAGATAGAGATCGGTAGGTAGGTAGATTGATAGATACAGGTAGGTAGGTAGGTAGGTAGATAGATAGATACAGATAGGTAGGTAGGTAGGTAGATAGATAGATACAGATATGTAGGTAGGTAGATAGATAGATAGAGATAGGTAGGTAGGTAGGTAGATAGATAGAGATAGGTAGATAGGTAGGTAGGTAGAGATAGTTAGGTAGGTAGATAGAAAGAGATAGTTAGGTAGGTAGGTAGATAGATACAGATAGGTAGGTAGGTAGATAGATAGATAGAGATAGGTAGGTAGGTAGATTGATAGATACAGATAGGTAGGTAGGTAGGTAGATACATAGAGATAGGTAGGTAGGTAGATAGATAGATAGAGATAGGTAGGTAGGTAGATAGATAGATAGATAGAGATAGGTAGGTAGGTAGATTGATAGATACAGATAGGTAGGTAGGTAGATAGATAGATACAGATAGATAGGTAGGTAGATAGATAGATAGAGATAGGTAGGTAGGTAGATAGATAGATAGACATAGGTAGGTAGGTAGATTGATAGATACAGATAGGTAGGTAGGTAGATAGATAGATACAGATAGGTAGGTAGGTAGATAGAGAGATAGAGATAGGTAGGTAGGTAGATTGATAGGTACAGATAGGTAGGTAGGTAGATAGATAGATATAGATAGGTAGGTAGGTAGGTAGATAGATAGATACAGATATGTAGGTAGGTAGATAGATAGATAGAGATAGGTAGGTAGGTAGATAGATAGAGATAGGTAGGTAGGTAGGTAGGTAGAGATAGTTAGGTAGGTAGGTAGATAGAAAGAGATAGTTAGGTAGGTAGGTAGATAGATACAGATAGGTAGGTAGGTAGGTAGATAGATAGATAGAGATAGGTAGGTAGGTAGATTGATAGATACAGATAGGTAGGTAGGTAGGTAGATACATAGAGATAGGTAGGTAGGTAGATAGATAGATAGAGATAGGTAGGTAGGTAGATAGATAGAGATAGGTAGGTAGGTAGGTAGGTAGAGATAGTTAGGTAGGTAGGTAGATAGAAAGAGATAGTTAGGTAGGTAGGTAGATAGATACAGATAGGTAGGTAGGTAGATAGATAGATAGAGATAGGTAGGTAGGTAGATTGATAGATACAGATAGGTAGGTAGGTAGGTAGGTAGGTAGATACATAGAGATAGGTAGGTAGGTAGATAGATAGATAGAGATAGGTAGGTAGGTAGATAGATAGATAGAGATAGGTAGGTAGGTAGATTGATAGATACAGATAGGTAGGTAGGTAGGTAGATACATAGAGATAGGTAGGTAGGTAGATAGATAGATAGAGATAGGTAGGTAGGTAGATAGATAGAGATAGGTAGGTAGGTAGGTAGGTAGAGATAGTTAGGTAGGTAGGTAGATAGAAAGAGATAGTTAGGTAGGTAGGTAGATAGATACAGATAGGTAGGTAGGTAGATAGATAGATAGAGATAGGTAGGTAGGTAGATTGATAGATACAGATAGGTAGGTAGGTAGGTAGGTAGATACATAGAGATAGGTAGGTAGGTAGATAGATAGATAGAGATAGGTAGGTAGGTAGATAGATAGATAGAGATAGGTAGGTAGGTAGATTGATAGATACAGATAGGTAGGTAAGTAGATAGATAGATACAGATAGGTAGGTAGGTAGATAGATAGATAGAGATAGGTAGGTAGGTAGATTGATAGATACAGATAAGTAGGTAGGTAGATAGATAGATACAGATAGGTAGGTAGGTAGGTAGATAGATAGATACAGATATGTAGGTAGGTAGATAGATAGATAGAGATAGGTAGGTAGGTAGGTAGGTAGATAGATAGAGATAGGTAGGTAGGTAGGTAGGTAGGTAGGTAGGTAGGTAGGTAGAGATAGTTAGGTAGGTAGGTAGATAGAAAGAGATAGTTAGGTAGGTAGGTAGATAGATACAGATAGGTAGGTAGGTAGATAGATAGATAGAGATAGGTAGGTAGGTAGATTGATAGATACAGATAGGTAGGTAGGTAGGTAGATACATAGAGATAGGTAGGTAGGTAGATAGATAGAGATAGGTAGGTAGGTAGATAGATAGAGATAGGTAGGTAGGTAGATTGATAGATACAGATAGGTAGGTAGGTAGATAGATACAGATAGATAGGTAGGTAGATAGATAGATAGAGATAGGTAGGTAGGTAGATTGATAGATACAGATAGGTAGGTAGGTAGATAGATAGATACAGATAGGTAGGTAGGTAGATAGATACAGATAGATAGGTAGGTAGATAGATAGATAGAGATAGGTAGGTAGGTAGATAGATAGATAGACATAGGTAGGTAGGTAGATTGATAGATACAGATAGGTAGGTAGGTAGATAGATAGATACAGATAGGTAGGTAGGTAGATAGATAATACAGATAGGTAGGTAGGTAGATAGATAGATAGAGATAGGTAGGTAGATTGATAGAGACAGATAGGTAGGTAGGTAGATATATAGATAGAGATAGGTAGGTAGGTAGATTGATAGATACAGATAGGTAGGTAGGTAGATAGATAGATAGAGATAGGTAGGTAGGTAGATTGATAGATAGAGATAGGTAGGCAGGTAGATAGATAGATATTGATAAGTAGGTAGGTAGATTGATAGATACAGATAGGTAGGTAGGTAGATAGATAGATAGAGATAGGTAGGTAGGTAGATAGATAGATAGAGATAGGTAGGTAGGTAGATAGATAGAGTTAGGTAGGTAGGTAGGGAGATAGATAGCTACAGGTAGGTATGTAGGTAGATAGATAAATACAGATAGGTAGGTAGGTAGATAGATAGATAGAGATAGGTAGGTAGATTGATAGAGACAGATAGGTAGGTAGGTAGATATATAGATAGAGATAGGTAGATAGGTAGATTGATAGATACAGATAGGTAGGTAAGTAGATAGATAGATAGAGATAGGTAGGTAGGTAGGTAGATAGATAGAGATAGGTAGGTAGGTAGATAGATAGATAGAGATAGGTAGGTAGGTAGATTGATAGATACAGATAGGTAGGTAGGTAGATAGATAGATACAGATAGATAGGTAGGTAGATAGATAGATACAGATAGGTAGGTAGGTAGATAGAGAGATAGAGATAGGTAGGTAGGTAGATTGATAGATACAGATAGGTAGGTAGGTAGATAGATAGATACAGATAGGTAGGTAGGTAGGTAGATAGATAGATACAGATATGTAGGTAGGTAGATAGATAGATAGAGATAGGTAGGTAGGTAGGTAGATAGATAGAGATAGGTAGGTAGGTAGGTAGGTAGATATAGTTAGGTAGGTAGGTAGATAGAAAGAGATAGTTAGGTAGGTAGGTAGATAGATACAGATAGGTAGGTAGGTAGATAGATAGATAGAGATAGGTAGGTAGGTAGATTGATAGATACAGATAGGTAGGTAGGTAGGTAGATACATAGAGATAGGTAGGTAGGTAGATAGATAGATAGAGATAGGTAGGTAGGTAGATAGATAGAGATAGGTAGGTAGGTAGGTAGGTAGAGATAGTTAGGTAGGTAGGTAGATAGAAAGAGATAGGTAGGTAGGTAGGTAGATAGATACAGATAGGTAGGTAGGTAGATAGATAGATAGAGATAGGTAGGTAGGTAGATTGATAGATACAGATAGGTAGGTAGGTATGTAGGTAGGTAGATACATAGAGATAGGTAGGTAGGTAGATAGATAGATAGAGATAGGTAGGTAGGTAGATAGATAGATAGAGATAGGTAGGTAGGTAGATTGATAGATACAGATAGGTAGGTAGGTAGGTAGATACATAGAGATAGGTAGGTAGGTAGATAGATAGATAGAGATAGGTAGGTAGGTAGATAGATAGAGATAGGTAGGTAGGTAGGTAGGTAGGTAGAGATAGTTAGGTAGGTAGGTAGATAGAAAGAGATAGTTAGGTAGGTAGGTAGATAGATACAGATAGGTAGGTAGGTAGATAGATAGATAGAGATAGGTAGGTAGGTAGATTGATAGATACAGATAGGTAGGTAGGTAGGTAGGTAGATACATAGAGATAGGTAGGTAGGTAGATAGATAGATAGAGATAGGTAGGTAGGTAGATAGATAGATAGAGATAGGTAGGTAGGTAGATTGATAGATACAGATAGGTAGGTAAGTAGATAGATAGATACAGATAGGTAGGTAGGTAGATAGATAGATAGAGATAGGTAGGTAGGTAGATTGATAGATACAGATAGGTAGGTAGGTAGATAGATAGATACAGATAGGTAGGTAGGTAGGTAGATAGATAGATACAGATATGTAGGTTGGTAGATAGATAGATAGAGATAGGTAGGTAGGTAGGTAGGTAGATAGATAGAGATAGGTAGGTAGGTAGGTAGGTAGGTAGGTAGAGATAGTTAGGTAGGTAGGTAGATAGAAAGAGATAGTTAGGTAGGTAGGTAGATAGATACAGATAGGTAGGTAGGTAGATAGATAGATAGAGATAGGTAGGTAGGTAGATTGATAGATACAGATAGGTAGGTAGGTAGGTAGATACATAGAGATAGGTAGGTAGGTAGATAGATAGAGATAGGTAGGTAGGTAGATAGATAGAGATAGGTAGGTAGGTAGATTGATAGATACAGATAGGTAGGTAGGTAGGTAGATAGATACAGATAGATAGGTAGGTAGATAGATAGATAGAGATAGGTAGGTAGGTAGATAGATAGATAGACATAGGTAGGTAGGTAGATTGATAGATACAGATAGGTAGGTAGGTAGATAGATAGATACAGATAGGTAGGTAGATAGATAGATAGAGATAGGTAGGTAGGTAGATAGATAAATACAGATAGGTAGGTAGGTAGATAGATACAGATAGATAGGTAGGTAGATAGATAGATAGAGATAGGTAGGTAGGTAGATAGATAGATAGACATAGGTAGGTAGGTAGATTGATAGATACAGATAGGTAGGTAGGTAGATAGATAGATACAGATAGGTAGGTAGGTAGATAGATAATACAGATAGGTAGGTAGGTAGATAGATAGATAGAGATAGGTAGGTAGATTGATAGAGACAGATAGGTAGGTAGGTAGATATATAGATAGAGATAGGTAGGTAGGTAGATTGATAGATACAGATAGGTAGGTAGGTAGATAGATAGATAGAGATAGGTAGGTAGGTAGATTGATAGATAGAGATAGGTAGGCAGGTAGATAGATAGATATTGATAAGTAGGTAGGTAGATTGATAGATACAGATAGGTAGGTAGGTAGATAGATAGATAGAGATAGGTAGGTAGGTAGATAGATAGATAGAGATAGGTAGGTAGGTAGATAGATAGAGTTAGGTAGGTAGGTAGGGAGATAGATAGCTACAGATAGGTATGTAGGTAGATAGATAAATACAGATAGGTAGGTAGGTAGATAGATAGATAGAGATAGGTAGGTAGATTGATAGAGACAGATAGGTAGGTAGGTAGATATATAGATAGAGATAGGTAGATAGGTAGATTGATAGATACAGATAGGTAGGTAAGTAGATAGATAGATAGAGATAGGTAGGTAGGTAGGTAGATAGATAGAGATAGGTAGGTAGGTAGATAGATAGATAGAGATAGGTAGGTAGGTAGATTGATAGATACAGATAGGTAGGTAGGTAGATAGATACAGATAGATAGGTAGGTAGATAGATAGATAGAGATAGGTAGGTAGGTAGATTGATAGATACAGATAGGTAGGTAGGTATATAGATAGATACAGATAGGTAGGTAGGTAGATAGATACAGATAGATAGGTAGGTAGATAGATAGATAGAGATAGGTAGGTAGGTAGATAGATAGATAGACATAGGTAGGTAGGTAGATTGATAGATACAGATAGGTAGGTAGGTAGATAGATAGATACAGATAGGTAGGTAGGTAGATAGATAATACAGATAGGTAGGTAGGTAGATAGATAGATAGAGATAGGTAGGTAGATTGATAGAGACAGATAGGTAGGTAGGTAGATATATAGATAGAGATAGGTAGGTAGGTAGATTGATAGATACAGATAGGTAGGTAGGTAGATAGATAGATAGAGATAGGTAGGTAGGTAGATTGATAGATAGAGATAGGTAGGCAGGTAGATAGATAGATATTGATAAGTAGGTAGGTAGATTGATAGATACAGATAGGTAGGTAGGTAGATAGATAGATAGAGATAGGTAGGTAGGTAGATAGATAGATAGAGATAGGTAGGTAGGTAGATAGATAGAGTTAGGTAGGTAGGTAGGGAGATAGATAGCTACAGGTAGGTATGTAGGTAGATAGATAAATACAGATAGGTAGGTAGGTAGATAGATAGATAGAGATAGGTAGGTAGATTGATAGAGACAGATAGGTAGGTAGGTAGATATATAGATAGAGATAGGTAGATAGGTAGATTGATAGATACAGATAGGTAGGTAAGTAGATAGATAGATAGAGATAGGTAGGTAGGTAGGTAGATAGATAGAGATAGGTAGGTAGGTAGATAGATAGATAGAGATAGGTAGGTAGGTAGATTGATAGATACAGATAGGTAGGTAGGTAGATAGATAGATACAGATAGATAGGTAGGTAGATAGATAGGTACAGATAGGTAGGTAGGTAGATAGATAGATAGACATAGGTAGGTAGGTAGATTGATAGATACAGATAGGTAGGTAGGTAGATAGATAGATACAGATAGGTAGGTAGGTAGATAGAGAGATAGAGATAGGTAGGTAGGTAGATTGATAGATACAGATAGGTAGGTTGGTAGATAGATAGATACAGATAGGTAGGTAGGTAGGTAGATAGATAGATACAGATATGTAGGTAGGTAGATAGATAGATAGAGATAGGTAGGTAGGTAGGTAGATAGATAGAGATAGGTAGGTAGATAGGTAGGTAGATATAGTTAGGTAGGTAGGTAGATAGAAAGAGATAGTTACGTAGGTAGGTAGATAGATACAGATAGGTAGGTAGGTAGATAGATAGATAGAGATAGGTAGGTAGGTAGATTGATAGATACAGATAGGTAGGTAGGTAGGTAGATACATAGAGATAGGTAGGTAGGTAGATAGATAGATAGAGATAGGTAGGTAGGTAGATAGATAGAGATAGGTAGGTAGGTAGGTAGGTAGAGATAGTTAGGTAGGTAGGTAGATAGAAAGAGATAGTTAGGTAGGTAGGTAGATAGATACAGATAGGTAGGTAGGTAGATAGATAGATAGATAGAGATAGGTAGGTAGGTAGGTAGATTGATAGGTACAGATAGGTAGGTAGGTAGGTAGGTAGGTAGATACATAGAGATAGGTAGGTAGGTAGATAGATAGATAGAGATAGGTAGGTAGGTAGATTGATAGATACAGATAGGTAGGTAGGAAGATAGATAGATACAGATAGGTAGGTAGGTAGATATATAGATAGAGATAGGTAGGTAGGTAGATTGATAGATACAGATAGGTAGGTAGGTAGATAGATAGATAGAGATAGGTAGGTAGGTAGATTGATAGATAGAGATAGGTAGGCAGGTAGATAGATAGATATTGATAAGTAGGTAGGTAGATTGATATACAGATAGGTAGGTAGGTAGATAGATAGATAGAGATAGGTAGGTAGGTAGATAGATAGATAGAGATAGGTAGGTAGGTAGATAGATAGAGTTAGGTAGGTAGGTAGGGAGATAGATAGCTACAGATAGGTATGTAGGTAGATAGATAAATACAGATAGGTAGGTAGGTAGATAGATAGATAGAGATAGGTAGGTAGATTGATAGAGACAGATAGGTAGGTAGGTAGATATATAGATAGAGATAGGTAGATAGGTAGATTGATAGATACAGATAGGTAGGTAAGTAGATAGATAGATAGAGATAGGTAGGTAGGTAGGTAGATAGATAGAGATAGGTAGGTAGGTAGATAGATAGATAGAGATAGGTAGGTAGGTAGATTGATAGATACAGATAGGTAGGTAGGTAGATAGATACAGATAGATAGGTAGGTAGATAGATAGATAGAGATAGGTAGGTAGGTAGATTGATAGATACAGATAGGTAGGTAGGTAGATAGATAGATACAGATAGGTAGGTAGGTAGATAGATACAGATAGATAGGTAGGTAGATAGATAGATAGAGATAGGTAGGTAGGTAGATAGATAGATAGACATAGGTAGGTAGGTAGATTGATAGATACAGATAGGTAGGTAGGTAGATAGATAGATACAGATAGGTAGGTAGGTAGATAGATAATACAGATAGGTAGGTAGGTAGATAGATAGATAGAGATAGGTAGGTAGATTGATAGAGACAGATAGGTAGGTAGGTAGATATATAGATAGAGATAGGTAGGTAGGTAGATTGATAGATACAGATAGGTAGGTAGGTAGATAGATAGATAGAGATAGGTAGGTAGGTAGATTGATAGATAGAGATAGGTAGGCAGGTAGATAGATAGATATTGATAAGTAGGTAGGTAGATTGATAGATACAGATAGGTAGGTAGGTAGATAGAAAGATAGAGATAGGTAGGTAGGTAGATAGATAGATAGAGATAGGTAGGTAGGTAGATAGATAGAGTTAGGTAGGTAGGTAGGGAGATAGATAGCTACAGGTAGGTATGTAGGTAGATAGATAAATACAGATAGGTAGGTAGGTAGATAGATAGATAGAGATAGGTAGGTAGATTGATAGAGACAGATAGGTAGGTAGGTAGATATATAGATAGAGATAGGTAGATAGGTAGATTGATAGATACAGATAGGTAGGTAAGTAGATAGATAGATAGAGATAGGTAGGTAGGTAGGTAGATAGATAGAGATAGGTAGGTAGGTAGATAGATAGATAGAGATAGGTAGGTAGGTAGATTGATAGATACAGATAGGTAGGTAGGTAGATAGATAGATACAGATAGATAGGTAGGTAGATAGATAGATACAGATAGGTAGGTAGGTAGATAGATAGATAGACATAGGTAGGTAGGTAGATTGATAGATACAGATAGGTAGGTAGGTAGATAGATAGATACAGATAGGTAGGTAGGTAGATAGAGAGATAGAGATAGGTAGGTAGGTAGATTGATAGATACAGATAGGTAGGTTGGTAGATAGATAGATACAGATAGGTAGGTAGGTAGGTAGATAGATAGATACAGATATGTAGGTAGGTAGATAGATAGATAGAGATAGGTAGGTAGGTAGGTAGATAGATAGAGATAGGTAGGTAGATAGGTAGGTAGATATAGTTAGGTAGGTAGGTAGATAGAAAGAGATAGTTAGGTAGGTAGGTAGATAGATACAGATAGGTAGGTAGGTAGATAGATAGATAGAGATAGGTAGGTAGGTAGACTGATAGATACAGATAGGTAGGTAGGTAGGTAGATACATAGAGATAGGTAGGTAGGTAGATAGATAGATAGAGATAGGTAGGTAGGTAGATAGATAGAGATAGGTAGGTAGGTAGGTAGGTAGAGATAGTTAGGTAGGTAGGTAGATAGAAAGAGATAGTTAGGTAGGTAGGTAGATAGATACAGATAGGTAGGTAGGTAGATAGATAGATAGAGATAGGTAGGTAGGTAGGTAGATTGATAGGTACAGATAGGTAGGTAGGTAGGTAGGTAGATAGATACATAGAGATAGGTAGGTAGGTAGATAGATAGATAGAGATAGGTAGGTAGGTAGATAGATAGATAGAGATAGGTAGGTAGGTAGATTGATAGATACAGATAGGTAGGTAGGTAGGTAGATACATAGAGATAGGTAGGTAGGTAGATAGATAGATAGAGATAGGTAGGTAGGTAGATAGATAGAGATAGGTAGGTAGGTAGGTAGGTAGAGATAGTTAGGTAGGTAGGTAGATAGAAAGAGATAGTTAGGTAGGTAGGTAGATAGATACAGATAGGTAGGTAGGTAGATAGATAGATAGAGATAGGTAGGTAGGTAGATTGATAGATACAGATAGGTAGGTAGGTAGATAGATACAGATAGATAGGTAGGTAGATAGATAGATAGAGATAGGTAGGTAGGTAGATAGATAGATAGACATAGGTAGGTAGGTAGATTGATAGATACAGATAGGTAGGTAGGTAGATAGATAGATACAGATAGGTAGGTAGGTAGATAGATAGATAGAGATAGGTAGGTAGGTAGATTGATAGATACAGATAGGTAGGTAGGTAGATAGATAGATACAGATAGGTAGGTAGGTAGATAGATAGATAGAGATAGGTAGGTAGGTAGGTAGGTAGATAGATAGAGATAGGTAGGTAGGTAGGTAGGTAGGTAGGTAGAGATAGTTAGGTAGGTAGGTAGATAGAAAGAGATAGTTAGGTAGGTAGGTAGATAGATACAGATAGGTAGGTAGGTAGATAGATAGATAGAGATAGGTAGGTAGGTAGATTGATAGATACAGAAAGGTAGGTAGGTAGGTAGATACATAGAGATAGGTAGGTAGGTAGATAGATAGAGATAGGTAGGTAGGTAGATAGATAGAGATAGGTAGGTAGGTAGATTGATAGATACAGATAGGTAGGTAGGTAGGTAGATAGATACAGATAGATAGGTAGGTAGATAGATAGATAGAGATAGGTAGGTAGGTAGATAGATAGATAGACATAGGTAGGTAGGTAGATTGATAGATACGGATAGGTAGGTAGGTAGATAGATAGATACAGATAGGTAGGTAGATAGATAGATAGATAGAGATAGGTAGGTAGGTAGATAGATAAATACAGATAGGTAGGTAGGTAGATAGATACAGATAGATAGGTAGGTAGATAGATAGATAGAGATAGGTAGGTAGGTAGATAGATAGATAGACATAGGTAGGTAGGTAGATTGATAGATACAGATAGGTAGGTAGGTAGATAGATAGATACAGATAGGTAGGTAGGTAGATAGATAATACAGATAGGTAGGTAGGTAGATAGATAGATAGAGATAGGTAGGTAGATTGATAGAGACAGATAGGTAGGTAGGTAGATATATAGATAGAGATAGGTAGGTAGGTAGATTGATAGATACAGATAGGTAGGTAGGTAGATAGATAGATAGAGATAGGTAGGTAGGTAGATTGATAGATAGAGATAGGTAGGCAGGTAGATAGATAGATATTGATAAGTAGGTAGGTAGATTGATAGATACAGATAGGTAGGTAGGTAGATAGATAGATAGAGATAGGTAGGTAGGTAGATAGATAGATAGAGATAGGTAGGTAGGTAGATAGATAGAGTTAGGTAGGTAGGTAGGGAGATAGATAGCTACAGATAGGTATGTAGGTAGATAGATAAATACAGATAGGTAGGTAGGTAGATAGATAGATAGAGATAGGTAGGTAGATTGATAGAGACAGATAGGTAGGTAGGTAGATATATAGATAGAGATAGGTAGATAGGTAGATTGATAGATACAGATAGGTAGGTAAGTAGATAGATAGATAGAGATAGGTAGGTAGGTAGGTAGATAGATAGAGATAGGTAGGTAGGTAGATAGATAGATAGAGATAGGTAGGTAGGTAGATTGATAGATACAGATAGGTAGGTAGGTAGATAGATAGATACAGATAGATAGGTAGGTAGATAGATAGATACAGATAGGTAGGTAGGTAGATAGATAGATAGACATAGGTAGGTAGGTAGATTGATAGATACAGATAGGTAGGTAGGTAGATGGATAGATACAGATAGGTAGGTAGGTAGATAGAGAGATAGAGATAGGTAGGTAGGTAGATTGATAGATACAGATAGGTAGGTAGGTAGATAGATAGATACAGATAGGTAGGTAGGTAGGTAGATAGATAGATACAGATATGTAGGTAGGTAGATAGATAGATAGAGATAGGTAGGTAGGTAGGTAGATAGATAGAGATAGGTAGGTAGGTAGGTAGGTAGAGATAGTTAGGTAGGTAGGTAGATAGAAAGAGATAGTTAGGTAGGTAGGTAGATAGATACAGATAGGTAGGTAGGTAGATAGATAGATACAGATAGGTAGGTAGGTAGATTGATAGATACAGAAAGGTAGGTAGGTAGGTAGATACATAGAGATAGGTAGGTAGTTAGATAGATAGATAGAGATAGGTAGGTAGGTAGATAGATAGATAGATATAGGTAGGTAGGTAGATTGATAGATACAGATAGGTAGGTAGGTAGATAGATAGATACAGATAGATAGGTAGGTAGATAGATAGATAGATAGAGATAGGTAGGTAGATAGATAGATAGATAGACATAGGTAGGTAGGTAGATTGATAGATACAGATAGGTAGGTAAGTAGATAGATAGATACAGATAGGTAGGTAGGTAGATAGATAGATAGAGATAGGTAGGTAGGTAGATTGATAGATACAGATAGGTAGGTAGGTAGATAGATAGATACAGATAGGTAGGTAGGTAGGTAGATAGATAGATACAGATATGTAGGTAGGTAGATAGATAGAAAGAGATAGGTAGGTAGGTAGGTAGATAGATAGAGATAGGTAGGTAGGTAGATAGATAGAGATAGGTAGGTAGGTAGATTGATAGATACAGATAGGTAGGTAGGTAGATAGATAGATACAGATAGATAGGTAGGTAGATAGATAGATAGAGATAGGTAGGTAGGTAGATAGATAGATAGACATAGGTAGGTAGCTAGATTGATAGATACAGATAGGTAGGTAGGTAGATAGATAGATACAGATAGGTAGGTAGATAGATAGATAGATAGATAGATAGAGATAGGTAGGTAGGTAGATAGATAGAGATAGGTAGGTAGGTAGATAGATAGATAGATAGAGATAGGTAGGTAGGTAGATTGATAGATACAGATAGGTAGGTAGGTAGATAGATAGATAGAGATAGGTAGGTAGGTAGATAGATAGAGTTAGGTAGGTAGGTAGGGAGATAGATAGCTACAGGTAGGTATGTAGGTAGATAGATAAATACAGATAGGTAGGTAGGTAGATAGATAGATAGAGATAGGTAGGTAGATTGATAGAGACAGATAGGTAGGTAGGTAGATATATAGATAGAGATAGGTAGATAGGTAGATTGATAGATACAGATAGGTAGGTAAGTAGATAGATAGATAGAGATAGGTAGGTAGGTAGGTAGATAGATAGAGATAGGTAGGTAGGTAGATAGATAGATAGAGATAGGTAGGTAGGTAGATTGATAGATACAGATAGGTAGGTAGGTAGATAGATAGATAGAGATAGGTAGGTAGGTAGATAGATAGAAAGAGATAGGTAGGTAGGTTGATTGATACAGATATGTAGGTAGGTAGATTGATAGATAGAGATAGGTAGGTAGGTAGATAGATAGATAGAGACAGGTAGGTAGGTAGGTAGGTAGATTGAGATAGGTAGGTAGGTAGATTGATAGATACAGATAGGTAGTTAGGTAGATTGATAGATAGAGATAGGTAGGTAGGTAGATAGATAGAGTTAGGTATGTAGGTAGGGAGATAGATAGCTACAGGTAGGTATGTAGGTAGATAGATAAATACAGATAGGTAGGTAGGTAGATAGATAGATAGAGATAGGTAGGTAGATTGATAGAGACAGATAGGTAGGTAGGTAGATATATAGATAGAGATAGGTAGATAGGTAGATTGATAGATACAGATAGGTAGGTAAGTAGATAGATAGATAGAGATAGGTAGGTAGGTAGGTAGATAGATAGAGATAGGTAGGTAGGTAGATAGATAGATAGAGATAGGTAGGTAGGTAGATTGATAGATACAGATAGGTAGGTAGGTAGATAGATAGATACAGATAGAAAGGTAGGTAGATAGATAGATACAGATAGGTAGGTAGGTAGATAGATAGATAGACATAGGTAGGTAGGTAGATTGATAGATACAGATAGGTAGGTAGGTAGATAGATAGATACAGATAGGTAGGTAGGTAGATAGAGAGATAGAGATAGGTAGGTAGGTAGATTGATAGATACAGATAGGTAGGTAGGTAGATAGATAGATACAGATAGGTAGGTAGGTAGGTAGATAGATAGATACAGATATGTAGGTAGGTAGATAGATAGATAGATAGAGATAGGTAGGTAGGTAGGTAGATAGATAGAGATAGGTAGGTAGGTAGGTAGGTAGAGATAGTTAGGTAGGTAGGTAGATAGAAAGAGATAGTTAGGTAGGTAGGTAGATAGATACAGATAGGTAGGTAGGTAGATAGATAGATAGAGATAGGTAGGTAGGTAGATTGATAGATACAGATAGGTAGGTAGGTAGGTAGATACATAGAGATAGGTAGGTAGGTAGATAGATAGATAGAGATAGGTAGGTAGGTAGATAGATAGAGATAGGTAGGTAGGTAGGTAAAGATAGTTAGGTAGGTAGGTAGATAGAAAGAGATAGTTAGGTAGGTAGGTAGATAGATACAGATAGGTAGGTAGGTAGATAGATAGATAGAGATAGGTAGGTAGGTAGATTGATAGATACAGATAGGTAGGTATGTAGGTAGGTAGATACATAGAGATAGGTAGGTAGGTAGATAGATAGATAGAGATAGGTAGGTAGGTAGATAGATAGATAGAGATAGGTAGGTAGGTAGATTGATAGATACAGATAGGTAGGTAGGTAGATAGATAGATACAGATAGATAGGTAGGTAGATAGATAGATAGAGATAGGTAGGTAGGTAGATAGATAGATAGACATAGGTAGGTAGGTAGATTGATAGATACAGATAGGTAGGTAAGTAGATAGATAGATACAGATAGGTAGGTAGGTAGATTGATAGATACAGATAGGTAGGTAGCTAGATAGATAGATACAGATAGGTAGGTAGGTAGGTAGATAGATAGATACAGGTATGTAGGTAGGTAGATAGATAGATAGAGATAGGTAGGTGGGTAGGTAGATAGATAGAGATAGGTAGGTAGGTAGGTAGGTAGAGATAGTTAGGTAGGTAGGTAGATAGAAAGAGATAGTTAGCTAGGTAGGTAGATAGATACAGATAGGTAGGTAGGTAGATAGATAGATAGAGATAGGTAGGTAGGTAGATTGATAGATACAGATAGGTAGGTAGGTAGGTAGATACATAGAGATAGGTAGGTAGGTAGATAGATAGAGATAGGTAGGTAGGTAGATAGATAGAGATAGGTAGGTAGGTAGATTGATAGATACAGATAGGTAGGTAGGTAGATAGATAGATACAGATAGATAGGTAGGTAGATAGATAGATAGAGATAGGTAGGTAGGTAGATAGATAGATAGACATAGGTAGGTAGGTAGATTGATAGATACAGATAGGTAGGTAGGTAGATAGATAGATACAGATAGGTAGGTAGATAGATAGATAGATAGAGATAGGTAGGTAGGTAGATAGATAAATACAGATAGGTAGGTAGGTAGATAGATAGAGATAGGTAGGTAGGTAGATAGATAGATAGATAGAGATAGGTAGGTAGGTAGATTGATAGATACAGATAGGTAGGTAGGTAGATAGATAGATAGAAATAGGTAGGTAGGTAGATAGATAGAGTTAGGTAGGTAGGTAGGGAGATAGATAGCTACAGGTAGGTATGTAGGTAGATAGATAAATACAGATAGGTAGGTAGATAGGTAGATAGATAGAGATAGGTAGGTAGATTGATAGAGACAGATAGGTAGGTAGGTAGATATATAGATAGAGATAGGTAGATAGGTAGATTGATAGATTCAGATAGGTAGGTAAGTAGATAGATAGAGATAGGTAGGTAGGTAGGTAGATAGATAGAGATAGGTAGGTAGGTAGATAGATATATAGAGATAGGTAGGTAGGTAGATTGATAGATACAGATAGGTAGGTAGGTAGATAGATAGATAGAGATAGGTAGGTAGGTAGATAGATAGATAGAGATAGGTAGGTAGGTAGATTGATTGATACAGATATGTAGGTAGGTAGATTGATATTTAGAGATAGGTAGGTAGGTAGATAGATAGATAGAGACAGGTAGGTAGGTAGGTAGATAGATAGAGATAGGTAGGTAGGTAGATTGATAAATACAGATAGGTAGGTAGGTAGATTGATAGATAGAGATAGGTAGGTAGGTAGATAGATAGAGTTAGGTAGGTAGGTAGGGAGATAGATAGCTACAGGTAGGTATGTAGGTAGATAGATAAATACAGATAGGTAGGTAGGTAGATAGATAGATAGAGATAGGTAGGTAGATTGATAGAGACAGATAGGTAGGTAGGTAGATATATAGATAGAGATAGGTAGATAGGTAGATTGATAGATACAGATAGGTAGGTAAGTAGATAGATAGATAGAGATAGGTAGGTAGGTAGGTAGATAGATAGAGATAGGTAGGTAGGTAGATAGATAGATAGAGATAGGTAGGTAGGTAGATTGATATATACAGATAGGTACGTAGGTAGATAGATAGAGATAGGTAGGTAGGTAGATAGATAGATAGAGATAGGTAGGTAGGTAGATTGATAGATAGAGATAGGTAGGTAGGTAGATAGATAGATAGAGACAGGTAGGTAGGTAGGTAGATAGATAGAGATAGGTCGGTAGGTATGTAGATAGATAGAGATAGGTAGGTAGGTAGATTGATAGATAGAGATAGGTAGGCAGGTAGATAGATAGATAGATAGAGATAAGTAGGTAGGTAGATTGATAGATAGAGATAGGTAGGTAGGTAGATAGATAGATAGATAGATAGATAGATAGATAGATAGATAGATAGATAGATAGATAGATAGATAGATAGATAGAGATAGGTAGGTAGGTAGGTAGATACAGATAGGTAGGTAGGTAGATAGATAGATACAGATAGGTAGGTAGGTAGATAGATAGATACATATGTAGGTAGGTAGGTAGATAGATACATACAGATAGGTAGGTAGGTAGATAGATAGATACAGATAGGTAGGTAGGTAGATAGATAGATAGATAGATAGAGATAGGTAGGTAGGTAGATAGATAGATAGAGATAGGTAGGTAGGTAGATTGATAGATACAGATAGGTAGGTAGGTAGATAGATAGATACAGATAGATAGGTAGGTAGATAGATAGATAGAGATAGGTAGGTAGGTAGATAGATAGATAGACATAGGTAGGTAGGTAGATTGATAGATACAGATAGGTAGGTAGGTAGATAGATAGATACAGATAGGTAGGTAGATAGATAGATAGATAGAGATAGGTAGGTAGGTAGATAGATAAATACAGATAGGTAGGTAGGTAGATAGATAGAGATAGGTAGGTAGGTAGATAGATAGATAGATAGATAGAGATAGGTAGGTAGGTAGATTGATAGATACAGATAGGTAGGTAGATAGATAGATAGATACAGATAGGTAGGTAGGTAGATAGATAAATACAGATAGGTAGGTAGGTAGATAGATAGATAGAGATAGGTAGGTAGATTGATAGAGACAGATAGGTAGGTAGGTAGATAGATAGATAGAGATAGGTAGGTAGGTAGATTGATAGATAGAGATAGGTAGGCAGGTAGATAGATAGATACAGATAGGTAGGTAGGTAGATAGATAGATACAGATATGTAGGTAGGTAGGTAGATAGATAGATACAGATAGGTAGGTATGTAGGTAGATAGATAGAGATAGATAGGTAGGTAGATTGATAGAGACAGATAGGTAGGTAGGTAGATAGATAGATAGAGATAAGTAGGTAGGTAGATTGATAGATAGAGATAGGTAGGTAGGTAGATTGATAGATACTGATATGTAGGTAGGTAGATAGATAGATACAGATAGGTAGGTAGGTAGATAGATAAATACAGATAGGTAGGTAGGTAGATAGATAGATAGATAGAGATAGGTAGGTAGATTGATAGAGACAGATAGGTTGGTAGGTAGATATATAGATAGAGATAGGTAGGTAGGTAGATTGATAGATACAGATAGGTAGGTAGGTAGATAGATAGATACAGATAGGTAGGTAGGTAGATAGATACATACAGATAGGTAGGTAGGTAGATAGATAGATAGATAGAGATAGGTAGGTAGATAGATAGAGATAGGTAGGTAGGTAGGTAGGTAGATAGATAGAGATAGGTAGGTAGGTGGATAGATAGATAGAGATAGATAGGTAGGTAGATTGATAGAGACAGATAGGTAGTTAGGTAGATAGATAGATAGAGATAGGTAGGTAGGTAGATTGATAGATAGATACAGATAGGTAGCTAGGTAGATAGATACAGATAGGTAGGTAGGTAGATTGATAGATACAGATAGGTAGGTAGGTAGGTAGATACATAGAGATAGGTAGGTAGGTAGATAGATAGATAGAGATAGGTAGGTAGGTAGGTAGATAGATAGAGATAGGTAGGTAGGTAGATAGATAGATAGAGATAGGTAGGTAGGTAGATTGATAGATACATAGGTAGGTAGGTAGATACAGATAGATTGATAGATACAGATAGGTAGGTAGGTAGATAGATAGATAGAGATAGGTAGGTAGGTAGATAGATAAATACAGATAGGTAGGTAGGTAGGTAGATAGATAGAGATAGGTAGGTAGGTAGATAGATAGATAGAGATAGGTAGGTAGGTAGATTGATAGATACAGATAGGTAGGTAGGTAGATAGATAGATACAGATAGGTAGGTAGGTAGATAGATAGATAGAGATAGGTAGGTAGATTGATAGAGACAGATAGGTAGGTAAGTATATATATAGATAGAGATAGGTAGGTAGGTAGATTGATAGATACAGATAGGTAGGTAGGTAGATAGATAGATAGAGATAGGTAGGTAGGTAGATTGATAGATAGAGATAGGTAGGCAGGTAGATAGATAGATAGAGATAAGTAGGTAGGTAGATTGATAGATACAGATAGGTAGGTACGTAGATAGATAGATAGAGATAGGTAGGTAGGTAGATAGATAGATAGAGATAGGTAGGTAGGTAGATAGATAGATAGAGATAGGTAGGTAGGTATATAGATAGATACAGATAGGTAGGTAGGTAGATAGATAGATACAGATAGGTAGGTAGGTAGATAGATAGATACAGATATGTATGTAGGTAGGTAGATAGATAGATACAGATAGGTAGGTAGGTAGGTAGATAGATATAGATAGATAGGTAGGTAGATTGATAGAGACAGATAGGTAGGTAGGTAGATAGATAGATAGAGATAAGTAGGTAGGTAGATTGATAGATACAGATAGGTAGGTAGGTAGATAGATAGATACAGATAGGTAGGTAGATAGATAGATACAGATAGGTAGGTAGGTAAATAGATAGATAGAGATAGGTAGGTAGGTAGGTAGATAGATAGAGATAGGTAGGTAGGTAGGTAGATAGATAGAGATAGGTAGGTAGGTAGATTGATAGAGACAGATAGGTAGGTAGGTAGATAGATAGATAGAGATAGGTAGGTAGGTAGGTAGGTAGAGATAGTTAGGTAGGTAGGTATATAGAAAGAGATAGTTAGGTAGGTAGGTAGATAGATACAGATTGGTAGGTAGGTAGATAGATAGATAGAGATAGGTAGGTAGGTAGATTGATAGATACAGATAGGTAGGTAGGTAGATAGATAGATACAGATAGGTAGGTAGGTAGGTAGATAGATAGATACAGATATGTAGGTAGGTAGATAGATAGATAGAGATAGGTAGGTAGGTAGGTAGATAGATAGAGATAGGTAGGTAGGTAGGTAGGTAGAGATAGTTAGGTAGGTAGGTAGATAGAAAGAGATAGTTAGGTAGGTAGGTAGATAGATACAGATAGGTAGGTAGGTAGATAGATAGATAGAGATAGGTAAGTAGGTAGATTGATAGATACAGATAGGTAGGTAGGTAGGTAGATACATAGAGATAGGTAGGTAGGTAGATAGATAGATAGAGATAGGTAGGTAGGTAGATTGATAGATACAGATAGGTAGGTAGGTAGATAGATAGATACAGATAGATAGGTAGGTAGATAGATAGATAGAGATAGGTAGGTAGGTAGATAGATAGATAGACATAGGTAGGTAGGTAGATTGATAGATACAGATAGGTAGGTAGGTAGATAGATAGATACAGATAGGTAGGTAGGTAGATAGATAGATAGAGATAGGTAGGTAGGTAGATTGATAGATACAGATAGGTAGGTAGGTAGATAGATAGATACAGATAGGTAGGTAGGTAGGTAGATAGATAGATACAGATATGTAGGTAGGTAGATAGATAGATAGAGATAGGTATGTAGGTAGGTAGATAGATAGAGATAGGTAGGTAGGTAGGTAGGTAGAGATAGTTAGGTAGGTAGGTAGATAGAAAGAGATAGTTAGGTAGGTAGGTAGATAGATATAGATAGGTAGGTAGGTAGATAGATAGATAGAGATAGATAGGTAGGTTGATTGATAGATACAGATAGGTAGGTAGGTAGGTAGATACATAGAGATAGGTAGGTAGATAGATTGATAGATAGAGATAGGTAGGTAGGTAGATAGATAGAGATAGGTAGGTAGGTAGATTGATAGATACAGATAGGTAGGTAGGTAGATAGATAGATACAGATAGATAGGTAGGTAGATAGATAGATAGAGATAGATAGGTAGGTAGATAGATAGATAGACATAGGTAGGTAGGTAGATTGATAGATACAGATAGGTAGGTAGGTAGATAGATAGATAAAGATAGGTAGGTAGATAGATAGATAGATAGAGATAGGTAGGTAGGTAGATAGATAAATACAGATAGGTAGGTAGGTAGATAGATAGAGATAGGTAGGTAGGTAGGTAGATAGATAGATAGAGATAGGTAGGTAGGTAGATTGATAGATACAGATAGGTAGGTAGGTAGATAGATAGATACAGATAGGTAGGTAGGTAGATAGATAAATACAGATAGGTAGGTAGGTAGATAGATAGATAGAGATAGGTAGGTAGATTGATAGAGACAGATAGGTAGGTAGTTAGATATATAGATAGAGATAGGTAGGTAGGTAGATTGATAGATACAGATAGGTAGGTAGGTAGATAGATAGATAGAGATAGGTAGGTAGGTAGATTGATAGATAGAGATAGGTAGGCAGGTAGATAGATAGATAGAGATAAGTAGGTAGGTAGATTGATAGATACAGATAGGTAGGTAGGTAGATAGATAGATAGAGATAGGTAGGTAGGTAGGTAGATAGAGTTAGGTAGGTAGGTAGGGAGATAGATAGCTACAGGTAGGTATGTAGGTAGATAGATAGATACAGATAGGTAGGTAGATAGATACAGATATGTAGGTAAGTAGATAGATAGATAGAGATAGGTAGGTAGGTAGGTAGATAGATACAGATAGGTAGGTAGGTAGATAGATAGATACAGATAGGTAGGTAGGTAGATTGATAGATACAGATAGGTAGGTAGGTAGATAGATAGATACAGATAGGTAGGTAGGTAGGTAGATAGATAGATAGATACAGATATGTAGGTAGGTAGATAGATAGATAGAGATAGGTAGGTAGGTAGGTAGATAGATAGAGATTGGTAGGTAGGTAGGTAGGTAGAGATAGTTAGGTAGGTAGGTAGATAGAAAGAGATAGTTAGGTAGGTAGGTAGATAGATACAGAAAGGTAGGTAGGTAGATAGATAGATAGATATAGGTAGATAGGTAGATTGATAGATACAGATAGGTAGGTAGGTAGGTAGATACATAGAGATAGATAGGTAGGTAGATAGATAGATAGAGATAGGAAGGTAGGTAGATAGATAGAGTTAGGTAGGTAGGTAGGGAGATAGATAGATAGAGATAGGTAGGTAGGTAGATAGATAGATAGACATAGGTAGGTAGGTAGATTGATAGATACAGATAGGTAGGTAGGTAGATAGATAGATACAGATAGGTAGGTAGGTAGATAGATAGATAGAGATAGGTAGGTAGGTAGATAGATAGATAGAGATAGGTAGGTAGGTAGATAGATAGATAGACATAGGTAGGTAGGTAGATTGATAGATACAGATAGGTAGGTAGGTAGATAGATAGATACAGATAGGTAGGTAGGTAGATAGATAGATAGAGATAGGTAGGTAGGTAGATTGATAGATACAGATAGGTAGGTAGGTAGATAGATAGATACAGATAGGTAGGTAGGTAGGTAGATAGATAGATACAGATATGTAGGTAGGTAGATAGATAGATAGAGATAGGTATGTAGGTAGGTAGATAGATAGAGATAGGTAGGTAGGTAGGTAGGTAGAGATAGTTAGGTAGGTAGGTAGATAGAAAGAGATAGTTAGGTAGGTAGGTAGATAGATATAGATAGGTAGGTAGGTAGATAGATAGATAGAGATAGGTAGGTAGGTTGATTGATAGATACAGATAGGTAGGTAGGTAGGTAGATACATAGAGATAGGTAGGTAGATAGATTGATAGATAGAGATAGGTAGGTAGGTAGATAGATAGAGATAGGTAGGTAGGTAGATTGGTAGATACAGATAGGTAGGTAGGTAAATAGATAGATACAGATAGATAGGTAGGTAGATAGATAGATAGAGATAGATAGGTAGATAGATAGATAGATAGATAGACATAGGTAGGTAGGTAGATTGATAGATACAGATAGGTAGGTAGGTAGATAGATAGATAATGATAGGTAGGTAGATAGATAGATAGATAGAGATAGGTAGGTAGGTAGATAGATAAATACAGATAGGTAGGTAGGTAGATAGATAGAGATAGGTAGGTAGGTAGGTAGATAGATAGATAGAGATAGGTAGGTAGGTAGATTGATAGATACAGATAGGTAGGTAGGTAGATAGATAGATACAGATAGGTAGGTAGGTAGATAGATAAATACAGATAGGTAGGTAGGTAGATAGATAGATAGAGATAGGTAGGTAGATTGATAGAGACAGATAGGTAGGTAGTTAGATATATAGATAGAGATAGGTAGGTAGGTAGATTGATAGATACAGATAGGTAGGTAGGTAGATAGATAGATAGAGATAGGTAGGTAGGTAGATTGATAGATAGAGATAGGTAGGCAGATAGATAGATAGATAGAGATAAGTAGGTAGGTAGATTGATAGATACAGATAGGTAGGTAGGTAGATAGATAGATAGAGATAGGTAGGTAGGTAGATAGATAGATAGAGATAGGTAGGTAGGTAGATAGATAGAGTTAGGTAGGTAGGTAGGGAGATAGATAGCTACAGGTAGGTATGTAGGTAGATAGATAGATACAGATAGGTAGGTAGGTAGATAGATAGATAGAGATAGGTAGGTAGGTAGATTGATAGATACAGATAGGTAGGTAGGTAGATAGATAGATACAGATAGGTAGGTAGGTAGGTAGATAGATAGATACAGATATGTAGGTAGGTAGATAGATAGATAGAGATAGGTAGGTAGGTAGGTAGATAGATAGAGATTGGTAGGTAGGTAGGTAGGTAGAGATAGTTAGGTAGGTAGGTAGATAGAAAGAGATAGTTAGGTAGGTAGGTAGATAGATACAGAAAGGTAGGTAGGTAGATAGATAGATAGATATAGGTAGGTAGGTAGATTGATAGATACAGATAGGTAGGTAGGTAGGTAGATACATAGAGATAGATAGGTAGGTAGATAGATAGATAGAGATAGGTAGGTAGGTAGATAGATAGAGTTAGGTAGGTAGGTAGGGAGATAGATAGCTACAGGTAGGTATGTAGGTAGAGAGATAGATACAGATAGGTAGGTAGGTAGATAGATAGATACAGATATGTAGGTAAGTAGATAGATAGATAGAGATAGGTAGGTAGGTAGGTAGATAGATACAGATAGGTAGGTAGGTAGATAGATAGATAGAGATAGGTAGGTAGGTAGATTGATAGATACAGATAGGTAGGTAGGTAGATAGATAGATACAGATAGGTAGGTAGGTAGGTAGATAGATAGATACAGATATGTAGGTAGGTAGATAGATAGATAGAGATAGGTAGGTAGGTAGGTAGATAGATAGAGATTGGTAGGTAGGTAGGTAGAGATAGTTAGGTAGGTAGGTAGATAGAAAGAGATAGTTAGGTAGGTAGGTAGATAGATACAGATAGGTAGGTAGGTAGATAGATAGATAGAGATAGGTAGGTAGGTAGATTGATAGATACAGATAGGTATGTAGGTAGGTAGATACATAGAGATAGATAGGTAGGTAGATAGATAGATAGAGATAGGTAGGTAGGTAGATAGATAGATAGAGATAGGTAGGTAGGTAGATTGATAGATACAGATAGGTAAGTAGGTAGATAGATAGATACAGATAGATAGGTAGGTAGGTAGATAGATAGAGATAGGTAGGTAGGTAGATAGATAGATAGAGATAGGTAGGTAGGTAGATTGATAGATACAGATAGGTAGGTAGGTAGATAGATAGATACAGATAGGTAGGTAGGTAGATAGATAGAGATAGGTAGGTAGGTAGATTGATAGATACAGATAGGTAGGTAGGTAGATAGATAGATACAGATATGTAGGTAGGTAGATAGATAGATAGAGATAGGTAGGTAGGTAGGTAGATAGATAGAGATAGGTAGGTAGGTAGGTAGGTAGGTAGAGATAGGTAGGTAGGTAGGTAGATAGAAAGAGATAGTTAGGTAGGTAGGTAGATAGATACAGATAGGTAGGTAGGTAGGTAGATAGATAGAGATAGGTAGGTAGGTAGATTGATAGATACAGATAGGTAGGTAGGTAGGTAGATACATAGAGATAGGTAGGTAGGTAGATAGATAGATAGAGATAGGTAGGTAGGTAGATAGATAGAGATAGGTAGGTAGGTAGATAGATAGATAGAGATAGGTAGGTAGGTAGATTGATAGATACAGATAGGTAGGTAGGTAGATAGATAGATACAGATAGATAGGTAGGTAGATAGATAGATAGAGATAGGTAGGTAGGTAGATAGATAGATAGACATAGGTAGGTAGGTAGATTGACAGATACAGATAGGTAGGTAGGTAGATAGATAGATACAGATAGGTAGGTAGATAGATAGATAGATAAAGATAGGTAGGTAGGTAGATAGATAGAGATAGGTAGGTAGGTAGATAGATAGATAGAGATAGGTAGGTAGGTAGATAGATAGAGATAGGTAGGTAGGTAGATTGATAGATACAGATAGGTAGGTAGGTAGATAGATAGATACAGATAGATAGGTAGGTAGATAGATAGATAGAGATAGGTAGGTAGGTAGATAGATAGATAGACATAGGTAGGTAGGTAGATTGATAGATACAGATAGGTAGGTAGGTAGATAGATAAATACAGATAGGTAGGTATGTAGATGGATAGAGATAGGTAGGTAGGTAGATAGATAGATAGATAGATAGATAGATAGATAGAGATAGGTAGGTAGGTAGATTGATAGATACAGATAGGTAGGTAGGTAGATAGATAGATACAGATAGGTAGGTAGGTAGATAGATAAATACAGATAGGTAGGTAGGTAGATAGATAGATAGAGATAGGTAGGTAGATTGATAGAGACAGATAGGTAGGTAGGTAGATATATAGATAGAGACAGGTAGGTAGGTAGATTGATAGATACAGATAGGTAGGTAGGTAGATAGATAGATAGAGATAGGTAGGTAGGTAGATTGATAGATAGAGATAGGTAGGCAGGTAGATAGATAGATAGAGATAAGTAGGTAGGTAGATTGATAGATACAGATAGGTAGGTAGGTAGATAGATAGATAGAGATAGGTAGGTAGGTAGATAGATAGATAGAGATAGGTAGGTAGGTAGATAGATAGATAGAGATAGGTAGGTAGGTAGATAGATAGAGTTAGGTAGGTAGGTAGGTAGATAGATAGCTACAGGTAGGTATGTAGGTAGATAGATAGATACAGATAGGTAGGTAGGTAGATAGATAGATACAGATATGTAGGTAAGTAGATAGATAGATAGAGATAGGTAGGTAGGTAGGTAGATAGATAGATAGAGATAGGTAGGTAGGTAGATAGATAGATAGAGATAGGTAGGTAGGTAGATTGATAGATACAGATAGGTAGGTAGGTAGATAGATAGATAGAGATAGGTAGGTAGGTAGATAGATAGATAGAGATAGGTAGGTAGGTAGATTGATAGATACAGATATGTAGGTAGGTAGATTGATAGATAGAGATAGGTAGGTAGGTAGATAGATAGATAGATAGAGACAGGTAGGTAGGTAGGTAGATAGATAGAGATAGGTCGGTAGGTATGTAGATAGATAGAGATAGGTAGGTAGGTAGATTGATAGATAGAGATAGGTAGGCAGGTAGATAGATAGATAGAGATAAGTAGGTAGGTAGATTGATAGATAGAGATAGGTAGGTAGGTAGATAGATAGATACAGATAGGTAGGTAGGTAGGTAGATAAATACAGATAGGTAGGTAGGTAGATAGATAGATAGAGATAGGTAGGTAGGTAGATTGATAGATACAGATAGGTAGGTAGGTAGATAGATAGATAGAGATAGGTAGATAGGTAGATAGATAGATAGAGATAGGTAGGTAGGTAGATTGATAGATACAGATATGTAGGTAGGTAGATTGATAGATAGAGATAGGTAGGTAGGTAGATAGATAGATAGATAGAGACAGGTAGGTAGGTAGGTAGATAGATAGAGATAGGTCGGTAGGTATGTAGATAGATAGAGATAGGTAGGTAGGTAGATTGATAGATAGAGGTAGGTAGGCAGGTAGATAGATAGATAGAGATAAGTAGGTAGGTAGATTGATAGATAGAGATAGGTAGGTAGGTAGATAGATAGATAGATAGATAGATAGATAGATAGATAGATAGATAGATAGATAGATAGATAGAGATAGGTAGGTAGGTAGATAGATACAGATAGGTAGGTAGGTAGATAGATAAATAAAGATAGGTAGGTAGGTAGATAGATAGATAGAGATAGATAGGTAGGTAGATTGATAGATACAGATAGGTAGGTAGGTAGATAGATAGATAGATACAGATAGGTAGGTAGGTAGATAGATAGATACAGATAGGTAGGTAGGTAGATAGATAGATAGATAGAGATAGGTAGGTAGGTAGGTAGATAGATAGAGATGGGTAGGTAGGTAGGTAGATAGATAGAGATAGGTAGGTAGGTAGATAGATAGATAGAGATAGGTAGGTAGGTAGATAGATAGATAGAGACAGGTAGGTAGGTAGGTAGATAGATACAGATAGGTCGGTAGGTAGGTAGATAGATAGATACAGATATGTAGGTAGGTAGATAGATAGATAGAGATAGGTATGTAGGTAGGTAGATAGATAGAGATAGGTAGGTAGGTAGGTAGGTAGAGATAGGTAGGTAGGTAGATAGAAAGAGATAGTTAGGTAGGTAGGTAGATAGATATAGATAGGTAGGTAGGTAGATAGATAGATAGAGATAGGTAGGTAGGTTGATTGATAGATACAGATAGGTAGGTAGGTAGGTAGATACATAGAGATAGGTAGGTAGATAGATTGATAGATAGAGATAGGTAGGTAGGTAGATAGATAGAGATAGGTAGGTAGGTAGATTGATAGATACAGATAGGTAGGTAGGTAGATAGATAGATACAGATAGATAGGTAGGTAGATAGATAGATAGAGACAGGTAGGTAGGTAGGTAGATAGATACAGATAGGTCGGTAGGTATGTAGATAGATAGAGATAGGTAGGTAGGTAGATTGATAGATAGAGATAGGTAGGCAGGTAGATAGATAGATAGATAGAGATAAGTAGGTAGGTAGATTGATAGATAGAGATAGGTAGGTAGGTAGGTAGGTAGGTAGATAGATAGATACAGATAGGTAGGTAGGTAGATAGATAGATAGACATAGGTAGGTAGGTAGATTGATAGATACAGATAGGTAGGTAGGTAGATAGATAGATACAGATAGATAGGTAGGTAGATAGAGAGATAGAGATAGGTAGGTAGGTAGATTGATAGATACAGATAGGTAGGTAGGTAGATAGATAGATACAGATAGGTAGGTAGGTAGGTAGATAGATAGATACAGATATGTAGGTAGGTAGATAGATAGATAGAGATAGGTAGGTAGGTAGGTAGATAGATAGAGATAGGTAGGTAGGTAGGTAGGTAGAGATAGTTAGGTAGGTAGGTAGATAGAAAGAGATAGTTAGGTAGGTAGGTAGATAGATACAGATAGGTAGGTAGGTAGATAGATAGATACAGATAGGTAGGTAGGTAGATTGATAGATACAGATAGGTAGGTAGGTAGGTAGATACATAGAGATAGGTAGGTAGATAGATTGATAGATAGAGATAGGTAGGTAGGTAGATAGATAGAGATAGGTAGGTAGGTAGATTGATAGATACAGATAGGTAGGTAGGTAGATAGATAGATACAGATAGATAGGTAGGTAGATAGATAGATAGAGACAGGTAGGTAGGTAGGTAGATAGATACAGATAGGTCGGTAGGTAGATTGATAGATACAGATAGGTAGGTAGGTAGATACATAGAGATAGGTAGGTAGGTAGATAGATAGATAGAGATAGGTAGGTAGGTAGATAGATAGATAGATATAGGTAGGTAGGTAGATTGATAGATACAGATAGGTAGGTAGGTAGATAGATAGATACAGATAGATAGGTAGGTAGATAGATAGATAGATAGAGATAGGTAGGTAGGTAGATAGATAGATAGATAGACATAGGTAGGTAGGTAGATTGATAGATACAGATAGGTAGGTAAGTAGATAGATAGATACAGATAGGTAGGTAGGTAGATAGATAAATAAAGATAGGTAGGTAGGTAGATAGATAGATAGAGATAGATAGGTAGGTAGATTGATAGATACAGATAGGTAGGTAGGTAGATAGATAGATAGATACAGATAGGTAGGTAGGTAGATAGATAGATACAGATAGGTAGGTAGGTAGATAGATAGATAGATAGAGATAGGTAGGTAGGTAGGTAGATAGATAGAGATGGGTAGGTAGGTAGGTAGATAGATAGAGATAGGTAGGTAGGTAGATAGATAGATAGAGATAGGTAGGTAGGTAGATAGATAGATAGAGACAGGTAGGTAGGTAGGTAGATAGATACAGATAGGTCGGTAGGTAGGTAGATAGATAGATACAGATATGTAGGTAGGTAGATAGATAGATAGAGATAGGTATGTAGGTAGGTAGATAGATAGAGATAGGTAGGTAGGTAGGTAGGTAGAGATAGTTAGGTAGGTAGGTAGATAGAAAGAGATAGTTAGGTAGGTAGGTAGATAGATATAGATAGGTAGGTAGGTAGATAGATAGATAGAGATAGGTAGGTAGGTTGATTGATAGATACAGATAGGTAGGTAGGTAGGTAGATACATAGAGATAGGTAGGTAGATAGATTGATAGATAGAGATAGGTAGGTAGGTAGATAGATAGAGATAGGTAGGTAGGTAGATTGATAGATACAGATAGGTAGGTAGGTAGATAGATAGATACAGATAGATAGGTAGGTAGATAGATAGATAGAGACAGGTAGGTAGGGAGGTAGATAGATACAGATAGGTCGGTAGGTATGTAGATAGATAGAGATAGGTAGGTAGGTAGATTGATAGATAGAGATAGGTAGGCAGGTAGATAGATAGATAGATAGAGATAAGTAGGTAGGTAGATTGATAGATAGAGATAGGTAGGTAGGTAGGTAGGTAGGTAGATAGATAGATACAGATAGGTAGGTAGGTAGATAGATAGATAGACATAGGTAGGTAGGTAGATTGATAGATACAGATAGGTAGGTAGGTAGATAGATAGATACAGATAGGTAGGTAGGTAGATAGAGAGATAGAGATAGGTAGGTAGGTAGATTGATAGATACAGATAGGTAGGTAGGTAGATAGATAGATACAGATAGGTAGGTAGGTAGGTAGATAGATAGATACAGATATGTAGGTAGGTAGATAGATAGATAGAGATAGGTAGGTAGGTAGGTAGATAGATAGAGATAGGTAGGTAGGTAGGTAGGTAGAGATAGTTAGGTAGGTAGGTAGATAGAAAGAGATAGTTAGGTAGGTAGGTAGATAGATACAGATAGGTAGGTAGGTAGATAGATAGATACAGATAGATAGGTAGGTAGATAGATAGATAGAGACAGGTAGGTAGGTAGGTAGATAGATACAGATAGGTCGGTAGGTAGATTGATAGATACAGATAGGTAGGTAGGTAGATAGATAGATACAGATAGATAGGTAGGTAGATAGATAGATAGATAGAGATAGGTAGGTAGGTAGATAGATAGATAGATAGACATAGGTAGGTAGGTAGATTGATAGATACAGATAGGTAGGTAAGTAGATAGATAGATACAGATAGGTAGGTAGGTAGATAGATAGATAGATAGAGATAGGTAGGTAGGTAGATTGATAGATACAGATAGGTAGGTAGGTAGATAGATAGATACAGATAGGTAGGTAGGTAGGTAGATAGATAGATACAGATATGTAGGTAGGTAGATAGATAGATAGAGATAGGTATGTAGGTAGGTAGATAGATAGAGATAGGTAGGTAGGTAGGTAGGTAGAGATAGTTAGGTAGGTAGGTAGATAGAAAGAGATAGTTAGGTAGGTAGGTAGATAGATATAGATAGGTAGGTAGGTAGATAGATAGATAGAGATAGGTAGGTAGGTTGATTGATAGATACAGATAGGTAGGTAGGTAGGTAGATACATAGAGATAGGTAGGTAGATAGATTGATAGATAGAGATAGGTAGGTAGGTAGATAGATAGAGATAGGTAGGTAGGTAGATTGATAGATACAGATAGGTAGGTAGGTAGATAGATAGATACAGATAGATAGGTAGGTAGATAGATAGATAGAGACAGGTAGGTAGGTAGGTAGATAGATACAGATAGGTCGGTAGGTATGTAGATAGATAGAGATAGGTAGGTAGGTAGATTGATAGATAGAGATAGGTAGGCAGGTAGATAGATAGATAGATAGAGATAAGTAGGTAGGTAGATTGATAGATAGAGATAGGTAGGTAGGTAGGTAGGTAGGTAGATAGATAGATACAGATAGGTAGGTAGGTAGATAGATAGATAGACATAGGTAGGTAGGTAGATTGATAGATACAGATAGGTAGGTAGGTAGATAGATAGATACAGATAGGTAGGTAGGTAGATAGAGAGATAGAGATAGGTAGGTAGGTAGATTGATAGATACAGATAGGTAGGTAGGTAGATAGATAGATACAGATAGGTAGGTAGGTAGGTAGATAGATAGATACAGATATGTAGGTAGGTAGATAGATAGATAGAGATAGGTAGGTAGGTAGGTAGATAGATAGAGATAGGTAGGTAGGTAGGTAGGTAGAGATAGTTAGGTAGGTAGGTAGATAGAAAGAGATAGTTAGGTAGGTAGGTAGATAGATACAGATAGGTAGGTAGGTAGATAGATAGATACAGATAGGTAGGTAGGTAGATTGATAGATACAGATAGGTAGGTAGGTAGGTAGATACATAGAGATAGGTAGGTAGGTAGATAGATAGATAGAGATAGGTAGGTAGGTAGATAGATAGATAGATATAGGTAGGTAGGTAGATTGATAGATACAGATAGGTAGGTAGGTAGATAGATAGATACAGATAGATAGGTAGGTAGATAGATAGATAGATAGAGATAGGTAGGTAGGTAGATAGATAGATAGATAGATATAGGTAGGTAGGTAGATTGATAGATACAGATAGGTAGGTAAGTAGATAGATAGATACAGATAGGTAGGTAGGTAGATAGATAGATAGAGATAGGTAGGTAGGTAGATTGATAGATACAGATAGGTAGGTAGGTAGATAGATAGATACAGATAGGTAGGTAGGTAGGTAGGTAGATAGATAGATACAGATATGTAGGTAGGTAGATAGATAGATAGAGATAGGTATGTAGGTAGGTAGATAGATAGAGATAGGTAGGTAGGTAGGTAGGTAGAGATAGTTAGGTAGGTAGGTAGATAGAAAGAGATAGTTAGGTAGGTAGGTAGATAGATATAGATAGGTAGGTAGGTAGATAGATAGATAGAGATAGGTAGGTAGGTTGATTGATAGATACATATAGGTAGGTAGGTAGGTAGATACATAGAGATAGGTAGGTAGATAGATTGATAGATAGAGATAGGTAGGTAGGTAGATAGATAGAGATAGGTAGGTAGGTAGAGTGATAGATACAGATAGGTAGGTAGGTAGATAGATAGATACAGATAGATAGGTAGGTAGGTAGATAGATAGAGATAGATAGGTAGGTAGATAGATAGATAGACATAGGTAGGTAGGTAGATTGATAGATACAGATAGGTAGGTAGGTAGATAGATAGATAAAGATAGGTAGGTAGATAGATAGATAGATAGAGATAGGTAGGTAGGTAGATAGATAAATACAGATAGGTAGGTAGGTAGATAGATAGAGATAGGTAGGTAGGTAGGTAGATAGATAGATAGAGATAGGTAGGTAGGTAGATTGATAGATACAGATAGGTAGGTAGGTAGATAGATAGATACAGATAGGTAGGTAGGTAGATAGATAAATACAGATAGGTAGGTAGGTAGATAGATAGATAGAGATAGGTAGGTAGATTGATAGAGACAGATAGGTAGGTAGTTAGATATATAGATAGAGATAGGTAGGTAGGTAGATTGATAGATACAGATAGGTAGGTAGGTAGATAGATAGATAGAGATAGGTAGGTAGGTAGATTGATAGATAGAGATAGGTAGGCAGGTAGATAGATAGATAGAGATAAGTAGGTAGGTAGATTGATAGATACAGATAGGTAGGTAGGTAGATAGATAGATAGAGATAGGTAGGTAGGTAGATAGATAGATAGAGATAGGTAGGTAGGTAGATAGATAGAGTTAGGTAGGTAGGTAGGGAGATATATAGCTACAGGTAGGTATGTAGGTAGATAGATAGATACAGATAGGTAGGTAGGTAGATAGATACAGATATGTAGGTAAGTAGATAGATAGATAGAGATAGGTAGGTAGGTAGGTAGATAGATACAGATAGGTAGGTAGGTAGATAGATAGATAGAGATAGGTAGGTAGGTAGATTGATAGATACAGATAGGTAGGTAGGTAGATAGATAGATACAGATAGGTAGGTAGGTAGGTAGATAGATAGATACAGATATGTAGGTAGGTAGATAGATAGATAGAGATAGGTAGGTAGGTAGGTAGATAGATAGAGATTGGTAGGTAGGTAGGTAGGTAGAGATAGTTAGGTAGGTAGGTAGATAGAAAGAGATAGTTAGGTAGGTAGGTAGATAGATACAGAAAGGTAGGTAGGTAGATAGATAGATAGATATAGGTAGGTAGGTAGATTGATAGATACAGATAGGTAGGTAGGTAGGTAGATACATAGAGATAGATAGTTAGGTAGATAGATAGATAGAGATAGGTAGGTAGGTAGATAGATAGAGTTAGGTAGGTAGGTAGGGAGATAGATAGCTACAGGTAGGTATGTAGGTAGAGAGATAGATACAGATAGGTAGGTAGGTAGATAGAGAGATACAGATATGTAGGTAAGTAGATAGATAGATAGAGATAGGTAGGTAGGTAGGTAGATAGATACAGATAGGTAGGTAGGTAGATAGATAGATAGATAGATAGAGATAGGTAGGTAGGTAGATTGATAGATACAGATAGGTAGGTAGGTAGAAAGATAGATACAGATAGGTAGGTAGGTAGGTAGATAGATAGATACAGATATGTAGGTAGGTAGATAGATAGATAGAGATAGGTAGGTAGGTAGGTAGATAGATAGAGATTGGTAGGTAGGTAGGTAGAGATAGTTAGGTAGGTAGGTAGATAGAAAGAGATAGTTAGGTAGGTAGGTAGATAGATACAGATAGGTAGGTAGGTAGATAGATAGATAGAGATAGGTAGGTAGGTAGATTGATAGATACAGATAGGTATGTAGGTAGGTAGATACATAGAGATAGATAGGTAGGTAGATAGATAGATAGAGATAGGTAGGTAGGTAGATAGATAGATAGAGATAGGTAGGTAGGTAGATTGATAGATACAGATAGGTAAGTAGGTAGATAGAAAGATACAGATAGATAGGTAGGTAGATAGATAGATAGAGATAGGTAGGTAGGTAGATAGATAGATAGAGATAGGTAGGTAGGTAGATTGATAGATAAAGATAGGTAGGTAGGTAGATAGATAGATACAGATAGGTAGGTAGGTAGATAGATAGATAGAGATAGGTAGGTAGGTAGATTGATAGATACAGATAGGTAGGTAGGTAGATAGATAGATACAGATATGTAGGTAGGTAGATAGATAGATAGAGATAGGTAGGTAGGTAGGTAGATAGATAGAGATAGGTAGGTAGGTAGGTAGGTAGAGATAGGTAGGTAGGTAGGTAGATAGAAAGAGATAGTTAGGTAGGTAGGTAGATAGATACAGATAGGTAGGTAGGTAGGTAGATAGATAGAGATAGGTAGGTAGGTAGATTGATAGATACAGATAGGTAGGTAGGTAGGTAGATACATAGAGATAGGTAGGTAGGTAGATAGATAGATAGAGATAGGTAGGTAGGTAGATAGATAGAGATAGGTAGGTAGGTAGATAGATAGATAGAGATAGGTAGGTAGGTAGATAGATAGATAGAGATAGGTAGGTAGGTAGATTGATAGATACAGATAGGTAGGTAGGTAGATAGATAGATACAGATAGATAGGTAGGTAGATAGATAGATAGAGATAGGTAGGTAGGTAGATAGATAGATAGACATAGGTAGGTAGTTAGATTGACAGATACAGATAGGTAGGTAGGTAGATAGATAGATACAGATAGGTAGGTAGATAGATAGATAGATAAAGATAGGTAGGTAGGTAGATAGATAGAGATAGGTAGGTAGGTAGATTGATAGATAGATAGAGATAGGTAGGTAGGTAGATAGATAGATAGAGATAGGTAGGTAGGTAGATTGATAGATACAGATAGGTAGGTAGGTAGATAGATAGATACAGATAGATAGGTAGGTAGATAGATAGATAGAGATAGGTAGGTAGGTAGATAGATAGATAGACATAGGTAGGTAGGTAGATTGATAGATACAGATAGGTAGGTAGGTAGATAGATAAATACAGATAGGTAGGTATGTAGATGGATAGAGATAGGTAGGTAGGTAGATAGATAGATAGATAGATAGATAGATAGAGATAGGTAGGTAGGTAGATTGATAGATACAGATAGGTAGGTAGGTAGATAGATAGATACAGATAGGTAGGTAGGTAGATAGATAAATACAGATAGGTAGGTAGGTAGATAGATAGATAGAGATAGGTAGGTAGATTGATAGAGACAGATAGGTAGGTAGGTAGATATATAGATAGAGACAGGTAGGTAGGTAGATTGATAGATACAGATAGGTAGGTAGGTAGATAGATAGATAGAGATAGGTAGGTAGGTAGATTGATAGATAGAGATAGGTAGGCAGGTAGATAGATAGATAGAGATAAGTAGGTAGGTAGATTGATAGATACAGATAGGTAGGTAGGTAGATAGATAGATAGAGATAGGTAGGTAGGTAGATAGATAGATAGAGATAGGTAGGTAGGTAGATAGATAGAGTTAGGTAGGTAGGTAGATAGATAGATAGAGATAGGTAGGTAGGTAGGTAGATAGATACAGATAGGTAGGTAGGTAGATAGATAGATAGATAGATAGAGATAGGTAGGTAGGTAGATTGATAGATACAGATAGGTAGGTAGGTAGATAGATAGATACAGATAGGTAGGTAGGTAGGTAGATAGATAGATACAGATATGTAGGTAGGTAGATAGATAGATAGAGATAGGTAGGTAGGTAGGTAGATAGATAGAGATTGGTAGGTAGGTAGGTAGAGATAGTTAGGTAGGTAGGTAGATAGAAAGAGATAGTTAGGTAGGTAGGTAGATAGATACAGATAGGTAGGTAGGTAGATAGATAGATAGAGATAGGTAGGTAGGTAGATTGATAGATACAGATAGGTATGTAGGTAGGTAGATACATAGAGATAGATAGGTAGGTAGATAGATAGATAGAGATAGGTAGGTAGGTAGATAGATAGATAGAGATAGGTAGGTAGGTAGATTGATAGATACAGATAGGTAAGTAGGTAGATAGAAAGATACAGATAGATAGGTAGGTAGATAGATAGATAGAGATAGGTAGGTAGGTAGATAGATAGATAGAGATAGGTAGGTAGGTAGATTGATAGATAAAGATAGGTAGGTAGGTAGATAGATAGATACAGATAGGTAGGTAGGTAGATAGATAGATAGAGATAGGTAGGTAGGTAGATTGATAGATACAGATAGGTAGGTAGGTAGATAGATAGATACAGATATGTAGGTAGGTAGATAGATAGATAGAGATAGGTAGGTAGGTAGGTAGATAGATAGAGATAGGTAGGTAGGTAGGTAGGTAGAGATAGGTAGGTAGGTAGGTAGATAGAAAGAGATAGTTAGGTAGGTAGGTAGATAGATACAGATAGGTAGGTAGGTAGGTAGATAGATAGAGATAGGTAGGTAGGTAGATTGATAGATACAGATAGGTAGGTAGGTAGGTAGATACATAGAGATAGGTAGGTAGGTAGATAGATAGATAGAGATAGGTAGGTAGGTAGATAGATAGAGATAGGTAGGTAGGTAGATAGATAGATAGAGATAGGTAGGTAGGTAGATAGATAGATAGAGATAGGTAGGTAGGTAGATTGATAGATACAGATAGGTAGGTAGGTAGATAGATAGATACAGATAGATAGGTAGGTAGATAGATAGATAGAGATAGGTAGGTAGGTAGATAGATAGATAGACATAGGTAGGTAGGTAGATTGACAGATACAGATAGGTAGGTAGGTAGATAGATAGATACAGATAGGTAGGTAGATAGATAGATAGATAAAGATAGGTAGGTAGGTAGATAGATAGAGATAGGTAGGTAGGTAGATAGATAGATAGAGATAGGTAGGTAGGTAGATAGATAGATAGAGATAGGTAGGTAGGTAGATTGATAGATACAGATAGGTAGGTAGGTAGATAGATAGATACAGATAGATAGGTAGGTAGATAGATAGATAGAGATAGGTAGGTAGGTAGATAGATAGATAGACATAGGTAGGTAGGTAGATTGATAGATACAGATAGGTAGGTAGGTAGATAGATAAATACAGATAGGTAGGTATCTAGATGGATAGAGATAGGTAGGTAGGTAGATAGATAGATAGATAGATAGATAGAGATAGGTAGGTAGGTAGATTGATAGATACAGATAGGTAGGTAGGTAGATAGATAGATACAGATAGGTAGGTTGGTAGATAGATAAATACAGATAGGTAGGTAGGTAGATAGATAGATAGAGATAGGTAGGTAGATTGATAGAGACAGATAGGTAGGTAGGTAGATATATAGATAGAGACAGGTAGGTAGGTAGATTGATAGATACAGATAGGTAGGTAGGTAGATAGATAGATAGAGATAGGTAGGTAGGTAGATTGATAGATAGAGATAGGTAGGCAGGTACATAGATAGATAGAGATAAGTAGGTAGGTAGATTGATAGATACAGATAGGTAGGTAGGTAGATAGATAGATAGAGATAGGTAGGTAGGTAGATAGATAGATAGAGATAGGTAGGTAGGTAGATAGATAGAGTTAGGTAGGTAGGTAGGTAGATAGATAGCTACAGGTAGGTATGTAGGTAGATAGATAGATACAGATAGGTAGGTAGGTAGATAGATAGATACAGATATGTAGGTAAGTAGATAGATAGATAGAGATAGGTAGGTAGGTAGGTAGATAGATAGATAGAGATAGGTAGGTAGGTAGATAGATAGATAGAGATAGGTAGGTAGGTAGATTGATAGATACAGATAGGTAGGTAGGTAGATAGATAGACAGAGATAGGTAGGTAGGTAGATAGATAGATAGAGATAGGTAGGTAGGTAGATTGATAGATACAGATATGTAGGTAGGTAGATTGATAGATAGAGATAGGTAGGTAGGTAGATAGATAGATAGATAGAGACAGGTAGGTAGGTAGGTAGATAGATAGAGATAGGTCGGTAGGTATGTAGATAGATAGAGATAGGTAGGTAGGTAGATTGATAGATAGAGATAGGTAGGCAGGTAGATAGATAGATAGAGATAAGTAGGTAGGTAGATTGATAGATAGAGATAGGTAGGTAGGTAGATAGATAGATAGATAGATAGATAGATAGATAGATAGATAGATAGATAGATAGATAGATAGATAGATAGATAGATAGAGATAGGTAGGTAGGTAGATAGATACAGATAGGTAGGTAGGTAGATAGATAAATACAGATAGGTAGGTAGGTAGATAGATAGATAGAGATAGATAGGTAGGTAGATTGATAGATACAGATAGGTAGGTAGGTAGATAGATAGATACAGATAGGTAGGTAGGTAGATAGATAGATACAGATAGGTAGGTAGGTAGATAGATAGATAGATAGATAGAGATAGGTAGGTAGGTAGGTAGATAGATAGAGATGGGTAGGTAGGTAGGTAGATAGATAGAGATAGGTAGGTAGGTAGATAGATAGATACAGATAGGTAGGTAGGTAGATAGATAGATACAGATAGGTAGGTAGGTAGATTGATAGATAGAGATAGGTAGGTAGGTAGATAGATAAATAGAGATAGGTAGGTAGGTAGATAGATAGATAGAGATATGTAGGTAGGTAGATTGATAGATACAGATATGTAGGTAGGTAGATTGATAGATAGAGATAGGTAGGTAGGTAGATAGATAGATAGAGACAGGTAGGTAGGTAGGTAGATAGATACAGATAGGTCGGTAGGTATGTAGATAGATAGAGATAGGTAGGTAGGTAGATTGATAGATAGAGATAGGTAGGCAGGTAGATAGATAGATAGATAGAGATAAGTAGGTAGGTAGATTGATAGATAGAGATAGGTAGGTAGGTAGGTAGGTAGGTAGATAGATAGATACAGATAGGTAGGTAGGTAGATAGATAGATAGACATAGGTAGGTAGGTAGATTGATAGATACAGATAGGTAGGTAGGTAGATAGATAGATACAGATAGGTAGGTAGGTAGATAGAGAGATAGAGATAGGTAGGTAGGTAGATTGATAGATACAGATAGGTAGGTAGGTAGATAGATAGATACAGATAGGTAGGTAGGTAGGTAGATAGATAGATACAGATATGTAGGTAGGTAGATAGATAGATAGAGATAGGTAGGTAGGTAGGTAGATAGATAGAGATAGGTAGGTAGGTAGGTAGGTAGAGATAGTTAGGTAGGTAGGTAGATAGAAAGAGATAGATAGGTAGGTAGGTAGATAGATACAGATAGGTAGGTAGGTAGATAGATAGATACAGATAGGTAGGTAGGTAGATTGATAGATACAGATAGGTAGGTAGGTAGGTAGATACATAGAGATAGGTAGGTAGGTAGATAGATAGATAGAGATAGGTAGGTAGGTAGATAGATAGATAGATAGATAGATATAGGTAGGTAGGTAGATTGATAGATACAGATAGGTAGGTAGGTAGATAGATAGATACAGATAGATAGGTAGGTAGATAGATAGATAGATAGAGATAGGTAGGTAGGTAGATAGATAGATAGATAGACATAGGTAGGTAGGTAGATTGATAGATACAGATAGGTAGGTAAGTAGATAGATAGATACAGATAGGTAGGTAGGTAGATAGATAGATAGAGATAGGTAGGTAGGTAGATTGATAGATACAGATAGGTAGGTAGGTAGATAGATAGATACAGATAGGTAGGTAGGTAGGTAGATAGATAGATACAGATATGTAGGTAGGTAGATAGATAGATAGAGATAGGTAGGTAGGTAGGTAGATAGATAGAGATAGGTAGGTAGGTAGATAGATAGAGATAGGTAGGTAGGTAGATTGATAGATACAGATAGGTAGGTAGGTAGATAGATATATACAGATAGATAGGTAGGTAGATAGATAGATAGAGATAGGTAGGTAGGTAGATAGATAGATAGACATAGGTAGGTAGCTAGATTGATAGATACAGATAGGTAGGTAGGTAGATAGATAGATACAGATAGGTAGGTAGATAGATAGATAGATAGATAGATAGAGATAGGTAGGTAGGTAGATAGATAGAGATAGGTAGGTAGGTAGATAGATAGATAGATAGAGATAGGTAGGTAGGTAGATTGATAGATACAGATAGGTAGGTAGGTAGATAGATAGATAGAGATAGGTAGGTAGGTAGATAGATAGAGTTAGGTAGGTAGGTAGGGAGATAGATAGCTACAGGTAGGTATGTAGGTAGATAGATAAATACAGATAGGTAGGTAGGTAGATAGATAGATAGAGATAGGTAGGTAGATTGATAGAGACAGATAGGTAGGTAGGTAGATATATAGATAGAGATAGGTAGATAGGTAGATTGATAGATACAGATAGGTAGGTAAGTAGATAGATAGATAGAGATAGGTAGGTAGGTAGGTAGATAGATAGAGATAGGTAGGTAGGTAGATAGATAGATAGAGATAGGTAGGTAGGTAGATTGATAGATACAGATAGGTAGGTAGGTAGATAGATAGATAGAGATAGGTAGGTAGGTAGATAGATAGAAAGAGATAGGTAGGTAGGTTGATTGATACAGATATGTAGGTAGGTAGATTGATAGATAGAGATAGGTAGGTAGGTAGATAGATAGATAGAGACAGGTAGGTAGGTAGGTAGATAGATAGAGATAGGTAGGTAGGTAGACTGATAGATACAGATAGGTAGGTAGGTAGATTGATAGATAGAGATAGGTAGGTAGGTAGATAGATAGAGTTAGGTAGGTAGGTAGGGAGATAGATAGCTACAGGTAGGTATGTAGGTAGATAGATAAATACAGATAGGTAGGTAGGTAGATAGATAGATAGAGATAGGTAGGTAGATTGATAGAGACAGATAGGTAGGTAGGTAGATATATAGATAGAGATAGGTAGATAGGTAGATTGATAGATACAGATAGGTAGGTAAGTATATAGATAGATAGAGATAGGTAGGTAGGTAGGTAGATAGATAGAGATAGGTAGGTAGGTAGATAGATAGATACAGATAGATAGGTAGGTAGATAGATAGATACAGATAGGTAGGTAGGTAGATAGATAGATAGACATAGGTAGGTAGGTAGGTAGATAGATACAGATAGATAGGTAGGTAGATAGATAGATACAGATAGGTAGGTAGGTAGATAGATAGATAGACATAGGTAGGTAGGTAGATTGATAGATACAGATAGGTAGGTAGGTATATAGATAGATACAGATAGGTAGGTAGGTAGATAGAGAGATAGAGATAGGTAGGTAGGTAGATTGATAGATACAGATAGGTAGGTAGGTAGATAGATAGATACAGATAGGTAGGTAGGTAGGTAGATAGATAGATACAGATATGTAGGTAGGTAGATAGATAGATAGATAGAGATAGGTAGGTAGGTAGGTAGATAGATAGAGATAGGTAAGTAGGTAGGTAGGTAGAGATAGTTAGGTAGGTAGGTAGATAGAAAGAGATAGTTAGGTAGGTAGGTAGATAGATACAGATAGGTAGGTAGGTAGATAGATAGATAGAGATAGGTAGGTAGGTAGATTGATAGATACAGATAGGTAGGTAGGTAGGTAGATACATAGAGATAGGTGGGTAGGTAGATAGATAGATAGAGATAGGTAGGTAGGTAGATAGATAGAGATAGGTAGGTAGGTAGGTAAAGATAGTTAGGTAGGTAGGTAGATAGAAAGAGATAGTTAGGTAGGTAGGTAGATAGATACAGATAGGTAGGTAGGTAGATAGATAGATAGAGATAGGTAGGTAGGTAGATTGATAGATACAGATAGGTAGGTATGTAGGTAGGTAGATACATAGAGATAGGTAGGTAGGTAGATAGATAGATAGAGATAGGTAGGTAGGTAGATAGATAGATAGAGATAGGTAGGTAGGTAGATTGATAGATACAGATAGGTAGGTAGGTAGATAGATAGATACAGATAGATAGGTAGGTAGATAGATAGATAGAGATAGGTAGGTAGGTAGATAGATAGATAGACATAGGTAGGTAGGTAGATTGATAGATACAGATAGGTAGGTAAGTAGATAGTTATTTACAGATAGGTAGGTAGGTAGATAGATAGATAGATAGATAGAGATAGGTAGGTAGGTAGATTGATAGATACAGATAGGTAGGTAGCTAGATAGATAGATACAGATAGGTAGGTAGGTAGGTAGATAGATAGATACAGATATGTAGGTAGGTAGATAGATAGATAGAGATAGGTAGGTGGGTAGGTAGATAGATAGAGATAGGTAGGTAGGTAGGTAGGTAGAGATAGTTAGGTAGGTAGGTAGATAGAAATAGATAGTTAGCTAGGTAGGTAGATAGATACAGATAGGTAGGTAGGTAGATAGATAGATAGAGATAGGTAGGTAGGTAGATTGATAGATACAGATAGGTAGGTAGGTAGGTAGATACATAGAGATAGGTAGGTAGGTAGATAGATAGAGATAGGTAGGTAGGTAGATAGATAGAGATAGGTAGGTAGGCAGATTGATAGATACAGATAGGTAGGTAGGTAGATAGATAGATACAGATAGATAGGTAGGTAGATAGATAGATAGAGATAGGTAGGTAGGTATATAGATAGATAGACATAGGTAGGTAGGTAGATTGATAGATACAGATAGGTAGGTAGGTAGATAGATAGATACAGATAGGTAGGTAGATAGATAGATAGATAGAGATAGGTAGGTAGGTAGATAGATAAATACAGATAGGTAGGTAGGTAGATAGATAGAGATAGGTAGGTAGGTAGATAGATAGATAGATAGAGATAGGTAGGTAGGTAGATTGATAGATACAGATAGGTAGGTAGGTAGATAGATAGATAGAGATAGGTAGGTAGGTAGATAGATAGAGTTAGGTAGGTAGGTAGGGAGATAGATAGCTACAGGTAGGTATGTAGGTAGATAGATAAATACAGATAGGTAGGTAGATAGGTAGATAGATAGAGATAGGTAGGTAGATTGATAGAGACAGATAGGTAGGTAGGTAGATATATAGATAGAGATAGGTAGATAGGTAGATTGATAGATACAGATAGGTAGGTAAGTAGATAGATAGATAGAGATAGGTAGGTAGGTAGGTAGATAGATAGAGATAGGTAGGTAGGTAGATAGATAGATAGAGATAGGTAGGTAGGTAGATTGATAGATACAGATAGGTAGGTAGGTAGATAGATAGATAGAGATAGGTAGGTAGGTAGATAGATAGATAGAGATAGGTAGGTAGGTAGATTGATTGATACAGATATGTAGGTAGGTAGATTGATATTTAGAGATAGGTAGGTAGGTAGATAGATAGATAGAGACAGGTAGGTAGGTAGATAGATAGAGATAGGTAGGTAGGTAGATAGATAGAGTTAGGTAGGTAGGTAGGGAGATAGATAGCTACAGGTAGGTATGTAGGTAGATAGATAAATACAGATAGGTAGGTAGGTAGATAGATAGATAGAGATAGGTAGGTAGATTGATAGAGACAGATAGGTAGGTTGGTAGATATATAGATAGAGATAGGTAGATAGGTAGATTGATAGATACAGATAGGTAGGTAAGTAGATAGATAGATAGAGATAGGTAGGTAGGTAGGTAGATAGATAGAGATAGGTATGTAGGTAGATAGATAGATAGAGATAGGTAGGTAGGTAGATTGATATATACAGATAGGTAGGTAGGTAGATAGATAGATAGAGATAGGTAGGTAGGTAGATAGATAGATAGAGATAGGTAGGTAGGTAGATTGATTGATACAGATATGTAGGTAGGTAGATTGATAGATAGAGATAGGTATGTAGGTAGATAGATAGATAGAGACAGGTAGGTAGGTAGGTAGATAGATAGAGATAGGTCGGTAGGTATGTAGATAGATAGAGATAGGTAGGTAGGTAGATTGATAGATAGAGATAGGTAGGCAGGTAGATAGATAGATAGATAGAGATAAGTAGGTAGGTAGATTGATAGATAGATAGATAGATAGATAGATAGATAGATAGATAGATAGATAGATAGATAGATAGAGATAGGTAGGTAGGTAGATAGATACAGATAGGTAGGTAGGTAGATAGATAGATACAGATAGGTAGGTAGGTAGATAGATAGATACATATGTAGGTAGGTAGGTAGATAGATACATACAGATAGGTAGGTAGGTAGGTAGGTAGATAGATAGATACAGATAGGTAGGTAGGTAGATAGATAGATAGATAGAGATAGGTAGGTAGGTAGATAGATAGATAGATAGAGATAGGTAGGTAGGTAGATAGATAGATACAGATAGGTAGGTAGGTAGATAGATAGATACAGATAGATAGGTAGGTAGATAGATAGATAGAGATAGGTAGGTAGGTAGATAGATAGATAGACATAGGTAGGTAGGTAGATTGATAGATACAGATAGGTAGGTAGGTAGATAGATAGATACAGATAGGTAGGTAGATAGATAGATAGATAGAGATAGGTAGGTAGGTAGATAGATAAATACAGATAGGTAGGTAGGTAGATAGATAGAGATAGGTAGGTAGGTAGATAGATAGATAGATAGATAGAGATAGGTAGGTAGGTAGATTGATAGATACAGATAGGTAGGTAGATAGATAGATAGATACAGATAGGTAGGTAGGTAGATAGATAAATACAGATAGGTAGGTAGGTAGATAGATAGATAGAGATAGGTAGGTAGATTGATAGAGACAGATAGGTAGGTAGGTAGATAGATAGATAGAGATAGGTAGTTAGGTAGATTGATAGATAGAGATAGGTAGGTAGGTAGGTAGGTAGGTAGATAGATAGATACAGATAGGTAGGTAGGTAGATAGATAGATAGACATAGGTAGGTAGGTAGATTGATAGATACAGATAGGTAGGTAGGTAGATATATAGATACAGATAGGTAGGTAGGTAGATAGAGAGATAGAGATAGGTAGGTAGGTAGATTGATAGATACAGATAGGTAGGTAGGTAGATAGATAGATACAGATAGGTAGGTAGGTAGGTAGATAGATAGATACAGATATGTAGGTAGGTAGATAGATAGATAGAGATAGGTAGGTAGGTAGGTAGATAGATAGAGATAGGTAGGTAGGTAGGTAGGTAGAGATAGTTAGGTAGGTAGGTAGATAGAAAGAGATAGTTAGGTAGGTAGGTAGATAGATACAGATAGGTAGGTAGGTAGATAGATAGATACAGATAGGTAGGTAGGTAGATTGATAGATACAGATAGGTAGGTAGGTAGGTAGATACATAGAGATAGGTAGGTAGGTAGATAGATAGATAGAGATAGGTAGGTAGGTAGATAGATAGATAGATATAGGTAGGTAGGTAGATTGATAGATACAGATAGGTAGGTAGGTAGATAGATAGATACAGATAGATAGGTAGGTAGATAGATAGATAGATAGAGATAGGTAGGTAGGTAGATAGATAGATAGATAGACATAGGTAGGTAGGTAGATTGATAGATACAGATAGGTAGGTAAGTAGATAGATAGATACAGATAGGTAGGTAGGTAGATAGATAGATAGAGATAGGTAGGTAGGTAGATTGATAGATACAGATAGGTAGGTAGGTAGATAGATAGATACAGATAGGTAGGTAGGTAGGTAGATAGATAGATACAGATATGTAGGTAGGTAGATAGATAGATAGAGATAGGTAGGTAGGTAGGTAGATAGATAGAGATAGGTAGGTAGGTAGATAGATAGAGATAGGTAGGTAGGTAGATTGATAGATACAGATAGGTAGGTAGGTAGATAGATAGATACAGATAGATAGGTAGGTAGATAGATAGAGATAGGTAGGTAGGTAGATAGATAGATAGACATAGGTAGGTAGCTAGATTGATAGATACAGATAGGTAGGTAGGTAGATAGATAGATACAGATAGGTAGGTAGATAGATAGATAGATAGATAGATAGAGATAGGTAGGTAGGTAGATAGATAGAGATAGGTAGGTAGGTAGATAGATAGATAGATAGAGATAGGTAGGTAGGTAGATTGATAGATACAGATAGGTAGGTAGGTAGATAGATAGATAGAGATAGGTAGGTAGGTAGATAGATAGAGTTAGGTAGGTAGGTAGGGAGATAGATAGCTACAGGTAGGTATGTAGGTAGATAGATAAATACAGATAGGTAGGTAGGTAGATAGATAGATAGAGATAGGTAGGTAGATTGATAGAGACAGATAGGTAGGTAGGTAGATATATAGATAGAGATAGGTAGATAGGTAGATTGATAGATACAGATAGGTAGGTAAGTAGATAGATAGATAGAGATAGGTAGGTAGGTAGGTAGATAGATAGAGATAGGTAGGTAGGTAGATAGATAGATAGATAGAGATAGGTAGGTAGGTAGATTGATAGATACAGATAGGTAGGTAGGTAGATAGATAGATAGAGATAGGTAGGTAGGTAGATAGATAGAAAGAGATAGGTAGGTAGGTTGATTGATACAGATATGTAGGTAGGTAGATTGATAGATAGAGATAGGTAGGTAGGTAGATAGATAGATAGAGACAGGTAGGTAGGTAGGTAGATAGATAGAGATAGGTAGGTAGGTAGACTGATAGATACAGATAGGTAGGTAGGTAGATTGATAGATAGAGATAGGTAGGTAGGTAGATAGATAGAGTTAGGTAGGTAGGTAGGGAGATAGATAGCTACAGGTAGGTATGTAGGTAGATAGATAAATACAGATAGGTAGGTAGGTAGATAGATAGATAGAGATAGGTAGGTAGATTGATAGAGACAGATAGGTAGGTAGGTAGATATATAGATAGAGATAGGTAGATAGGTAGATTGATAGATACAGATAGGTAGGTAAGTAGATAGATAGAGATAGGTAGGTAGGTAGGTAGATAGATAGAGATAGGTAGGTAGGTAGATAGATAGATAGAGATAGGTAGGTAGGTAGATTGATAGATACAGATAGGTAGGTAGGTAGATAGATAGATACAGATAGATAGGTAGGTAGATAGATAGATACAGATAGGTAGGTAGGTAGATAGATAGATAGATAGACATAGGTAGGTAGGTAGATTGATAGATAGAGATAGGTAGGCAGGTAGATAGATAGATAGATAGAGATAAGTAGGTAGGTAGATTGATAGATAGAGATAGGTAGGTAGGTAGATAGATAGATAGATAGATAGATAGATAGATAGATAGATAGATAGATAGATACATAGATAGATAGATAGATAGATAGATACATAGATAGATAGATAGATAGATAGATAGATAGAGATAGGTAGGTAGGTAGATAGATACAGATAGGTAGGTAGGTAGATAGATAGATACAGATAGGTAGGTAGGTAGATAGATAGATACATATGTAGGTAGGTAGGTAGATAGATACATACAGATAGATAGGTAGGTAGGTAGGTAGATAGATAGATACAGATAGGTAGGTAGGTAGATAGATAGATAGATAGAGATAGGTAGGTAGGTAGATAGATAGATAGAGATAGGTAGGTAGGTAGATAGATACAGATAGGTAGGTAGGTAGATAGATAGATACAGATAGATAGGTAGGTAGATAGATAGATAGAGATAGGTAGGTAGGTAGATAGATAGATAGACATAGGTAGGTAGGTAGATTGATAGATACAGATAGGTAGGTAGGTAGATAGATAGATACAGATAGGTAGGTAGATAGATAGATAGATAGAGATAGGTAGGTAGGTAGATAGATAAATACAGATAGGTAGGTAGGTAGATAGATAGAGATAGGTAGGTAGGTAGATAGATAGATAGATAGATAGATAGATAGATAGATAGATAGATAGATAGATAGATAGAGATAGGTAGGTAGGTAGATTGATAGATACAGATAGGTAGGTAGATAGATAGATAGATACAGATAGGTAGGTAGGTAGATAGATAAATACAGATAGGTAGGTAGGTAGATAGATAGATAGAGATAGGTAGGTAGATTGATAGAGACAGATAGGTAGGTAGGTAGATAGATAGATAGAGATAGGTAGGTAGGTAGATTGATAGATAGAGATAGGTAGGTAGGTAGGTAGGTAGGTAGATAGATAGATACAGATAGGTAGGTAGGTAGATAGATAGATAGACATAGGTAGGTAGGTAGATTGATAGATACAGATTGGTAGGTAGGTAGATAGATAGATACAGATAGGTAGGTAGGTAGATAGAGAGATAGAGATAGGTAGGTAGGTAGATTGATAGATACAGATAGATAGGTAGGTAGATAGATAGATACAGATAGGTAGGTAGGTAGGTAGATAGATAGATACAGATATGTAGGTAGGTAGATAGATAGATAGAGATAGGTAGGTAGGTAGGTAGATAGATAGAGATAGGTAGGTAGGTAGGTAGGTAGAGATAGTTAGGTAGGTAGGTAGATAGAAAGAGATAGTTAGGTAGGTAGGTAGATAGATACAGATAGGTAGGTAGGTAGATAGATAGATACAGATAGGTAGGTAGGTAGATTGATAGATACAGATAGGTAGGTAGGTAGGTAGATACATAGAGATAGGTAGGTAGGTAGATAGATAGATAGAGATAGGTAGGTAGGTAGATAGATAGATAGATATAGGTAGGTAGGTAGATTGATAGATACAGATAGGTAGGTAGGTAGATAGATAGATACAGATAGATAGGTAGGTAGATAGATAGATAGATAGAGATAGGTAGGTAGGTAGATAGATAGATAGATAGACATAGGTAGGTAGGTAGATTGATAGATACAGATAGGTAGGTAAGTAGATAGATAGATACAGATAGGTAGGTAGGTAGATAGATAGATAGAGATAGGTAGGTAGGTAGATTGATAGATACAGATAGGTAGGTAGGTAGATAGATACAGATAGGTAGGTAGGTAGGTAGATAGATAGATACAGATATGTAGGTAGGTAGATAGATAGATAGAGATAGGTAGGTAGGTAGGTAGATAGATAGAGATAGGTAGGTAGGTAGATAGATAGAGATAGGTAGGTAGGTAGATTGATAGATACAGATAGGTAGGTAGGTAGATAGATAGATACAGATAGATAGGTAGGTAGATAGATAGATAGAGATAGGTAGGTAGGTAGATAGATAGATAGACATAGGTAGGTAGCTAGATTGATAGATACAGATAGGTAGGTAGGTAGATAGATAGATACAGATAGGTAGGTAGATAGATAGATAGATAGATAGATAGATAGATAGATAGATAGATAGATAGATAGATAGAGATAGGTAGGTAGGTAGATAGATAGATAGATAGAGATAGGTAGGTAGGTAGATTGATAGATACAGATAGGTAGGTAGGTAGATAGATAGATAGAGATAGGTAGGTAGGTAGATAGATAGAGTTAGGTAGGTAGGTAGGGAGATAGATAGCTACAGGTAGGTATGTAGGTAGATAGATAAATACAGATAGGTAGGTAGGTAGATAGATAGAGATAGGTAGGTAGATTGATAGAGACAGATAGGTAGGTAGGTAGATATATAGATAGAGATAGGTAGATAGGTAGATTGATAGATACAGATAGGTAGGTAAGTAGATAGATAGATAGAGATAGGTAGGTAGGTAGGTAGGTAGATAGATAGAGATAGGTAGGTAGGTAGATAGATAGATAGATAGAGATAGGTAGGTAGGTAGATTGATAGATACAGATAGGTAGGTAGGTAGATAGATAGATAGAGATAGGTAGGTAGGTAGATAGATAGAAAGAGATAGGTAGGTAGGTTGATTGATACAGATATGTAGGTAGGTAGATTGATAGATAGAGATAGGTAGGTAGGTAGATAGATAGATAGAGACAGGTAGGTAGGTAGGTAGATAGATAGAGATAGGTAGGTAGGTAGACTGATAGATACAGATAGGTAGGTAGGTAGATTGATAGATAGAGATAGGTAGGTAGGTAGATAGATAGAGTTAGGTAGGTAGGTAGGGAGATAGATAGCTACAGGTAGGTATGTAGGTAGATAGATAAATACAGATAGGTAGGTAGGTAGATAGATAGATAGAGATAGGTAGGTAGATTGATAGAGACAGATAGGTAGGTAGGTAGATATATAGATAGAGATAGGTAGATAGGTAGATTGATAGATACAGATAGGTAGGTAAGTAGATAGATAGATAGAGATAGGTAGGTAGGTAGGTAGATAGATAGAGATAGGTAGGTAGGTAGATAGATAGATAGAGATAGGTAGGTAGGTAGATTGATAGATACAGATAGGTAGGTAGGTAGATAGATAGATACAGATAGATAGGTAGGTAGATAGATAGATACAGATAGGTAGGTAGGTAGATAGATAGATAGACATAGGTAGGTAGGTAGATTGATAGATACAGATAGGTAGGTAGGTATATAGATAGATACAGATAGGTAGGTAGGTAGATAGAGAGATAGAGATAGGTAGGTAGGTAGATTGATAGATACAGATAGGTAGGTAGGTAGATAGATAGATACAGATAGGTAGGTAGGTAGGTAGATAGATAGATACAGATATGTAGGTAGGTAGATAGATAGATACAGATAGATAGGTAGGTAGATAGATAGATAGAGATAGGTAGGTAGGTAGATAGATAGATAGACATAGGTAGGTAGCTAGATTGATAGATACAGATAGGTAGGTAGGTAGATAGATAGATACAGATAGGTAGGTAGATAGATAGATAGATACAGATAGATAGGTAGGTAGATAGATAAATACAGATAGGTAGGTAGGTAGATAGATAGATAGAGATAGGTAGGTAGATTGATAGAGACAGATAGGTAGGTAGGTAGATAGATAGATAGAGATAGGTAGGTAGGTAGATTGATAGATAGAGATAGGTAGGTAGGTAGGTAGGTAGGTAGATAGATAGATACAGATAGGTAGGTAGGTAGATAGATAGATAGACATAGGTAGGTAGGTAGATTGATAGATACAGATAGGTAGGTAGGTAGATAGATAGATACAGATAGGTAGGTAGGTAGATAGAGAGATAGAGATAGGTAGGTAGGTAGATTGATAGATACAGATAGGTAGGTAGGTAGATAGATAGATACAGATAGGTAGGTAGGTAGGTAGATAGATAGATACAGATATGTAGGTAGGTAGATAGATAGATAGAGATAGGTAGGTAGGTAGGTAGATAGATAGAGATAGGTAGGTAGGTAGGTAGATAGATATAGATAGGTAGGTAGGTAGATAGATAGATACAGATAGGTAGGTAGGTAGATTGATAGATACAGAAAGGTAGGTAGGTAGGTAGATACATAGAGATAGGTAGGTAGGTAGATAGATAGATAGAGATAGGTAGGTAGGTAGATAGATAGATAGATATAGGTAGGTAGGTAGGTAGGTAGAGATAGTTAGGTAGGTAGGTAGATAGAAAGAGATAGTTAGGTAGGTAGGTAGATAGATACAGATAGGTAGGTAGGTAGATAGATAGATACAGATAGGTAGGTAGGTAGATTGATAGATACAGATAGGTAGGTAGGTAGGTAGATACCTAGAGATAGGTAGGTATGTAGATAGATAGATAGAGATAGGTAGGTAGGTAGATAGATAGATAGATATAGGTAGGTAGGTAGATTGATAGATACAGATAGGTAGGTAGGTAGATAGATAGATACAGATAGATAGGTAGGTAGATAGATAGATAGATAGAGATAGGTAGGTAGGTAGATAGATAGATAGATAGATAGACATAGGTAGGTAGGTAGATTGATAGATACAGATAGGTAGGTAAGTAGATAGATAGATACAGATAGGTAGGTAGGTAGATAGATAGATAGAGATAGGTAGGTAGGTAGATTGATAGATACAGATAGGTAGGTAGGTAGATAGATACAGATAGGTAGGTAGGTAGGTAGATAGATAGATACAGATATGTAGGTAGGTAGATAGATAGATAGAGATAGGTAGGTAGGTAGGTAGATAGATAGAGATAGGTAGGTAGGTAGATAGATAGAGATAGGTAGGTAGGTAGATTGATAGATACAGATAGGTAGGTAGGTAGATAGATAGATACAGATAGATAGGTAGGTAGATAGATAGATAGAGATAGGTAGGTAGGTAGATAGATAGATAGACATAGGTAGGTAGCTAGATTGATAGATACAGATAGGTAGGTAGGTAGATAGATAGATACAGATAGGTAGGTAGATAGATAGATAGATAGATAGATAGATAGATAGATAGATAGATAGATAGATAGAGATAGGTAGGTAGGTAGATAGATAGAGATAGGTAGGTAGGTAGATAGATAGATAGATAGAGATAGGTAGGTAGGTAGATTGATAGATACAGATAGGTAGGTAGGTAGATAGATAGATAGAGATAGGTAGGTAGGTAGATAGATAGAGTTAGGTAGGTAGGTAGGGAGATAGATAGCTACAGGTAGGTATGTAGGTAGATAGATAAATACAGATAGGTAGGTAGGTAGATAGATAGATAGAGATAGGTAGGTAGATTGATAGAGACAGATAGGTAGGTAGGTAGATATATAGATAGAGATAGGTAGATAGGTAGATTGATAGATACAGATAGGTAGGTAAGTAGATAGATAGATAGAGATAGGTAGGTAGGTAGGTAGATAGATAGAGATAGGTAGGTAGGTAGATAGATAGATAGAGATAGGTAGGTAGGTAGATTGATAGATACAGATAGGTAGGTAGGTAGATAGATAGAGATAGGTAGGTAGGTAGATAGATAGAAAGAGATAGGTAGGTAGGTTGATTGATACAGATATGTAGGTAGGTAGATTGATAGATAGAGATAGGTAGGTAGGTAGATAGATAGATAGAGACAGGTAGGTAGGTAGGTAGATAGATAGAGATAGGTAGGTAGGTAGACTGATAGATACAGATAGGTAGGTAGGTAGATTGATAGATAGAGATAGGTAGGTAGGTAGATAGATAGAGTTAGGTAGGTAGGTAGGGAGATAGATAGCTACAGGTAGGTATGTAGGTAGATAGATAAATACAGATAGGTAGGTAGGTAGATAGATAGATAGAGATAGGTAGGTAGATTGATAGAGACAGATAGGTAGGTAGGTAGATATATAGATAGAGATAGGTAGATAGGTAGATTGATAGATACAGATAGGTAGGTAAGTAGATAGATAGATAGAGATAGGTAGGTAGGTAGGTAGATAGATAGAGATAGGTAGGTAGGTAGGTAGATAGATAGAGATAGGTAGGTAGGTAGATTGATAGATACAGATAGGTAGGTAGGTAGATAGATAGATACAGATAGATAGGTAGGTAGATAGATGGATACAGATAGGTAGGTAGGTAGATAGATAGATAGACATAGGTAGGTAGGTAGATTGATAGATACAGATAGGTAGGTAGGTATATAGATAGATACAGATAGGTAGGTAGGTAGATAGAGAGATAGAGATAGGTAGGTAGGTAGATTGATAGATACAGATAGGTAGGTAGGTAGATAGATAGATACAGATAGGTAGGTAGGTAGGTAGATAGATAGATACAGATATGTAGGTAGGTAGATAGATAGATACAGATAGATAGGTAGGTAGATAGATAGATAGAGATAGGTAGGTAGGTAGATAGATAGATACACATAGGTAGGTAGCTAGATTGATAGATACAGATAGGTAGGTAGGTAGATAGATAGATACAGATAGGTAGGTAGGTAGATAGATAGATACAGATAGGTAGGTAGGTAGATAGATAAATACAGATAGGTAGGTAGGTAGATAGATAGATAGAGATAGGTAGGTAGATTGATAGAGACAGATAGGTAGGTAGGTAGATAGATAGATAGAGATAGGTAGGTAGGTAGATTGATAGATAGAGATAGGTAGGTAGGTAGGTAGGTAGGTAGATAGATAGATACAGATAGGTAGGTAGGTAGATAGATAGATAGACATAGGTAGGTAGGTAGATTGATAGATACAGATAGGTAGGTAGGTAGATAGATAGATACAGATAGGTAGGTAGGTAGATAGAGAGATAGAGATAGGTAGGTAGGTAGATTGATAGATACAGATAGGTAGGTAGGTAGATAGATAGATACAGATAGGTAGGTAGGTAGGTAGATAGATAGATACAGATAGGTAGGTAGGTAGATAGATAGATAGATAGACATAGGTAGGTAGGTAGATTGATAGATACAGATAGGTAGGTAAGTAGATAGATAGATACAGGTAGGTAGGTAGGTAGATAGATAGATAGAGATAGGTAGGTAGGTAGATTGATAGATACAGATAGGTAGGTAGGTAGATAGATAGATACAGATAGGTAGGTAGGTAGATAGAGAGATAGAGATAGGTAGGTAGGTAGATTGATAGATACAGATAGGTAGGTAGGTAGATAGATAGATACAGATAGGTAGGTAGGTAGGTAGATAGATAGATACAGATATGTAGGTAGGTAGATAGATAGATAGAGATAGGTAGGTAGGTAGGTAGATAGATAGAGATAGGTAGGTAGGTAGGTAGAGATAGTTAGGTAGGTAGGTAGATAGAAAGAGATAGTTAGGTAGGTAGGTAGATAGATAGATACAGATAGGTAGGTAGGTAGATTGATAGATACAGAAAGGTAGGTAGGTAGGTAGATACATAGAGATAGGTAGGTAGGTAGATAGATAGATAGACATAGGTAGGTAGGTAGATAGATAGATAGATATAGGTAGGTAGGTAGATTGATAGATACAGATAGGTAGGTAGGTAGATAGATAGATACAGATAGATAGGTAGGTAGATAGATAGATAGATAGAGATAGGTAGGTAGGTAGATAGATAGATAGATAGACATAGGTAGGTAGGTAGATTGATAGATACAGATAGGTAGGTAAGTAGATAGATAGATACAGGTAGGTAGGTAGGTAGATAGATAGATAGAGATAGGTAGGTAGGTAGATTGATAGATACAGATAGGTAGGTAGGTAGATAGATACAGATAGGTAGGTAGGTAGGTATATAGATAGATACAGATATGTAGGTAGGTAGATAGATAGATAGAGATAGGTAGGTAGGTAGGTAGATAGATAGAGATAGGTAGGTAGGTAGATAGATAGAGATAGGTAGGTAGGTAGATTGATAGATACAGATAGGTAGGTAGGTAGATAGATAGATACAGATAGATAGGTAGGTAGATAGATAGATAGAGATAGGTAGGTAGGTAGATAGATAGATAGACATAGGTAGGTAGCTAGATTGATAGATACAGATAGGTAGGTAGGTAGATAGATAGATACAGATAGGTAGGTAGATAGATAGATAGATAGATAGATAGATAGATAGATAGATAGATAGATAGATAGATAGATAGATAGATAGATAGATAGATAGAGATAGGTAGGTAGGTAGATAGATAGAGATAGGTAGGTAGGTAGATAGATAGATAGATAGAGATAGGTAGGTAGGTAGATTGATAGATACAGATAGGTAGGTAGGTAGATAGATAGATAGAGATAGGTAGGTAGGTAGATAGATAGAGTTAGGTAGGTAGGTAGGGAGATAGATAGCTACAGGTAGGTATGTAGGTAGATAGATAAATACAGATAGGTAGGTAGGTAGATAGATAGATAGAGATAGGTAGGTAGATTGATAGAGACAGATAGGTAGGTAGGTAGATATATAGATAGAGATAGGTAGATAGGTAGATTGATAGATACAGATAGGTAGGTAAGTAGATAGATAGATAGAGATAGGTAGGTAGGTAGGTAGATAGATAGAGATAGGTAGGTAGGTAGATAGATAGATAGATAGAGATAGGTAGGTAGGTAGATTGATAGATACAGATAGGTAGGTAGGTAGATAGATAGATAGAGATAGGTAGGTAGGTAGATAGATAGAAAGAGATAGGTAGGTAGGTTGATTGATACAGATATGTAGGTAGGTAGATTGATAGATAGAGATAGGTAGGTAGGTAGGTAGATAGATAGAGACAGGTAGGTAGGTAGGTAGATAGATAGAGATAGGTAGGTAGGTAGACTGATAGATACAGATAGGTAGGTAGGTAGATTGATAGATAGAGATAGGTAGGTAGGTAGATAGATAGAGTTAGGTAGGTAGGTAGGGAGATAGATAGCTACAGGTAGGTATGTAGGTAGATAGATAAATACAGATAGGTAGGTAGGTAGATAGATAGATAGAGATAGGTAGGTAGATTGATAGAGACAGATAGGTAGGTAGGTAGATATATAGATAGAGATAGGTAGATAGGTAGATTGATAGATACAGATAGGTAGGTAAGTAGATAGATAGATAGAGATAGGTAGGTAGGTAGGTAGATAGATAGAGATAGGTAGGTAGGTAGATAGATAGATAGACATAGGTAGGTAGGTAGATTGATAGATACAGATAGGTAGGTAAGTAGATAGATAGATACAGATAGGTAGGTAGGTAGATAGATAGATAGATAGAGATAGGTACGTAGGTAGATTGATAGATACAGATAGGTAGGTAGCTAGATAGATAGATACAGATAGGTAGGTAGGTAGGTAGATAGATAGATACAGATATGTAGGTAGGTAGATAGATAGATAGAGATAGGTAGGTGGGTAGGTAGATAGATAGAGATAGGTAGGTAGGTAGGTAGGTAGAGATAGTTAGGTAGGTAGGTAGATAGAAAGAGATAGTTAGCTAGGTAGGTAGATAGATACAGATAGGTAGGTAGGTAGATAGATAGATAGAGATAGGTAGGTAGGTAGATTGATAGATACAGATAGGTAGGTAGGTAGATACATAGAGATAGGTAGGTAGGTAGATAGATAGAGATAGGTAGGTAGGTAGATAGATAGAGATAGGTAGGTAGGCAGATTGATAGATACAGATAGGTAGGTAGGTAGATAGATAGATACAGATAGATAGGTAGGTAGATAGATAGATAGAGATAGGTAGGTAGGTAGATAGATAGATAGACATAGGTAGGTAGGTAGATTGATAGATACAGATAGGTAGGTAGGTAGATAGATAGATACAGATAGGTAGGTAGATAGATAGATAGATAGAGATAGGTAGGTAGGTAGATAGATAAATACAGATAGGTAGGTAGGTAGATAGATAGAGATAGGTAGGTAGGTAGATACATAGATAGATAGAGATAGGTAGGTAGGTAGATTGATAGATACAGATAGGTAGGTAGGTAGATAGATAGATAGAGATAGGTAGGTAGGTAGATAGATAGAGTTAGGTAGGTAGGTAGGGAGATAGATAGCTACAGGTAGGTATGTAGGTAGATAGATAAATACAGATAGGTAGGTAGATAGGTAGATAGATAGAGATAGGTAGGTAGATTGATAGAGACAGATAGGTAGGTAGGTAGATATATAGATAGAGATAGGTAGATAGGTAGATTGATAGATACAGATAGGTAGGTAAGTAGATAGATAGATAGAGATAGGTAGGTAGGTAGGTAGGTAGATAGATAGAGATAGGTAGGTAGGTAGATAGATAGATAGAGATAGGTAGGTAGGTAGATTGATAGATACAGATAAGTAGGTAGGTAGATAGATAGATAGAGATAGGTAGGTAGGTAGATAGATAGATAGAGATAGGTAGGTAGGTAGATTGATTGATACAGATATGTAGGTAGGTAGATTGATATTTAGAGATAGGTAGGTAGGTAGATAGATAGATAGAGACAGGTAGGTAGGTAGGTAGATAGATAGAGATAGGTAGGTAGGTAGATTGATAAATACAGATAGGTAGGTAGGTAGATTGATAGATAGAGATAGGTAGGTAGGTAGGTAGATAGAGTTAGGTAGGTAGGTAGGGAGATAGATAGCTACAGGTAGGTATGTAGGTAGATAGATAAATACAGATAGGTAGGTAGGTAGATAGATAGATAGAGATAGGTAGGTAGATTGATAGAGACAGATAGGTAGGTAGGTAGATATATAGATAGAGATAGGTAGATAGGTAGATTGATAGATACAGATAGGTAGGTAAGTAGATAGATAGAGATAGGTAGGTAGGTAGGTAGATAGATAGAGATAGGTAGGTAGGTAGATAGATAGATAGAGATAGGTAGGTAGGTAGATAGATAGATAGAGATAGGTAGGTAGGTAGATAGATAGATAGAGATAGGTAGGTAGGTAGATTGATTGATACAGATATGTAGGTAGGTAGATTGATAGATAGAGATAGGTAGGTAGGTAGATAGATAGATAGAGACAGGTAGGTAGGTAGGTAGATAGATAGAGATAGGTCGGTAGGTATGTAGATAGATAGAGATAGGTAGGTAGGTAGATTGATAGATAGAGATAGGTAGGCAGGTAGATAGATAGATAGATAGATAGAGATAAGTAGGTAGGTAGATTGATAGATAGAGATAGGTAGGTAGGTAGATAGATAGATAGATAGATAGATAGATAGATAGATAGATAGATAGATAGATAGATAGATAGATAGATAGAGATAGGTAGGTAGGTAGATAGATACAGATAGGTAGGTAGGTAGATAGATAGATACAGATAGGTAGGTAGGTAGATAGATAGATACATATGTAGGTAGGTAGGTAGATAGATACATACAGATAGGTAGGTAGGTAGGTAGGTAGAGAGATAGATACAGATAGGTAGGTAGGTAGATAGATAGATAGATAGATAGAGATAGGTAGGTAGGTAGATAGATAGATAGAGATAGGTAGGTAGGTAGATTGATAGATACAGATAGGTAGGTAGGTAGATAGATAGATACAGATAGATAGGTAGGTAGATAGATAGATAGAGATAGGTAGGTAGGTAGATAGATAGATAGACATAGGTAGGTAGGTAGATTGATAGATACAGATAGGTAGGTAGGTAGATAGATAGATACAGATAGGTAGGTAGATAGATAGATAGATAGAGATAGGTAGGTAGGTAGATAGATAAATACAGATAGGTAGGTAGGTAGATAGATAGAGATAGGTAGGTAGGTAGGTAGATAGATAGATAGATAGATAGATAGATAGATAGATAGATAGATAGAGATAGGTAGGTAGGTAGATTGATAGATACAGATAGGTAGGTAGATAGATAGATAGATACAGATAGGTAGGTAGGTAGATAGATAAATACAGATAGGTAGGTAGGTAGATAGATAGATAGAGATAGGTAGGTAGATTGATAGAGACAGATAGGTAGGTAGGTAGATAGATAGATAGAGATAGGTAGGTAGATTGATAGATAGAGATAGGTAGGCAGGTAGATAGATAGATACAGATAGGTAGGTAGGTAGATAGATAGATACAGATATGTAGGTAGGTAGGTAGATAGATAGATACAGATAGGTAGGTATGTAGGTAGATAGATAGAGATAGATAGGTAGGTAGATTGATAGAGACAGATAGGTAGGTAGGTAGATAGATAGATAGAGATAAGTAGGTAGGTAGATTGATAGATAGAGATAGGTAGGTAGGTAGATTGATAGATACAGATAGGTAGGTAGGTAGATAGATAGATACAGATAGGTAGGTAGGTAGATAGATAAATACAGATAGGTAGGTAGGTAGATAGATAGATAGATAGAGATAGGTAGGTAGATTGATAGAGACAGATAGGTAGGTAGGTAGATAGATAGATAGAGATAAGTAGGTAGGTAGATTGATTGATACAGATATGTAGGTAGGTAGATTGATAGATAGAGATAGGTAGGTAGGTAGATAGATAGATAGAGACAGGTAGGTAGGTAGGTAGATAGATAGAGATAGGTCGGTAGGTATGTAGATAGATAGAGATAGGTAGGTAGGTAGATTGATAGATAGAGATAGGTAGGCAGGTAGATAGATAGATAGATAGAGATAAGTAGGTAGGTAGATTGATAGATAGAGATAGGTAGGTAGGTAGATAGATAGATAGATAGATAGATAGATAGATAGATAGATAGATAGATAGATAGATACATAGATACATAGATAGATAGATAGATAGATAGATAGATAGATAGATAGATAGATAGATAGAGATAGGTAGGTAGGTAGATAGATACAGATAGGTAGGTAGGTAGATAGATAGATACAGATAGGTAGGTAGGTAGATAGATAGATACATATGTAGGTAGGTAGGTAGATAGATACATACAGATAGGTAGGTAGGTAGGTAGGTAGATAGATAGATACAGATAGGTAGGTAGGTAGATAGATAGATAGATAGAGATAGGTAGGTAGGTAGATAGATAGATAGAGATAGGTAGGTAGGTAGATTGATAGATACAGATAGGTAGGTAGGTAGATAGATAGATACAGATAGATAGGTAGGTAGATAGATAGATAGAGATAGGTAGGTAGGTAGATAGATAGATAGACATAGGTAGGTAGGTAGATTGATAGATACAGATAGGTAGGTAGGTAGATAGATAGATACAGATAGGTAGGTAGATAGATAGATAGATAGAGATAGGTAGGTAGGTAGATAGATAAATACAGATAGGTAGGTAGGTAGATAGATAGATAGATAGATAGATAGATAGATAGATAGATAGATAGATAGATAGATAGATAGATAGATAGATAGATAGATAGATAGATAGATAGATACATAGATACATAGATAGATAGATAGATAGATAGATAGATAGATAGATAGATAGATAGATAGATAGATAGATAGATAGATAGAGATAGGTAGGTAGGTAGATAGATACAGATAGGTAGGTAGGTAGATAGATAGATACAGATAGGTAGGTAGGTAGATAGATAGATACATATGTAGGTAGGTAGGTAGATAGATACATACAGATAGGTAGGTAGGTAGGTAGGTAGATAGATAGATACAGATAGGTAGGTAGGTAGATAGATAGATAGATAGATAGATAGATAGAGATAGGTAGGTAGGTAGATAGATAGATAGAGATAGGTAGGTAGGTAGATTGATAGATACAGATAGGTAGGTAGGTAGATAGATAGATACAGATAGATAGGTAGGTAGATAGATAGATAGAGATAGGTAGGTAGGTAGATAGATAGATAGACATAGGTAGGTAGGTAGATTGATAGATACAGATAGGTAGGTAGGTAGATAGATAGATACAGATAGGTAGGTAGATAGATAGATAGATAGAGATAGGTAGGTAGGTAGATAGATAAATACAGATAGGTAGGTAGGTAGATAGATAGATAGATAGATAGATAGATAGATAGATAGATAGATAGATAGATAGATAGATAGATAGATAGATAGATAGATAGATACATAGATACATAGATAGATAGATAGATAGATAGATAGATAGATAGATAGATAGATAGATAGAGATAGGTAGGTAGGTAGATAGATACAGATAGGTAGGTAGGTAGATAGATAGATACAGATAGGTAGGTAGGTAGATAGATAGATACATATGTAGGTAGGTAGGTAGATAGATACATACAGATAGGTAGGTAGGTAGGTAGGTAGGTAGATAGATAGATACAGATAGGTAGGTAGGTAGATAGATAGATAGATAGATAGATAGAGATAGGTAGGTAGGTAGATAGATAGATAGAGATAGGTAGGTAGGTAGATTGATAGATACAGATAGGTAGGTAGGTAGATAGATAGATACAGATAGATAGGTAGGTAGATAGATAGATAGAGATAGGTAGGTAGGTAGATAGATAGATAGACATAGGTAGGTAGGTAGATTGATAGATACAGATAGGTAGGTAGGTAGATAGATAGATACAGATAGGTAGGTAGATAGATAGATAGATAGAGATAGGTAGGTAGGTAGATAGATAAATACAGATAGGTAGGTAGGTAGATAGATAGAGATAGGTAGGTAGGTAGATAGATAGATAGATAGATAGATAGATAGAGATAGGTAGGTAGGTAGATTGATAGATAGAGATAGGTAGGTAGGTAGATAGATAAATACAGATAGGTAGGTAGGTAGATAGATAGAGATAGGTAGGTAGGTAGGTAGATAGATAGATAGATAGATAGATAGATAGATAGATAGATAGATAGATAGAGATAGGTAGGTAGGTAGATTGATAGATACAGATAGGTAGGTAGATAGATAGATACAGATAGGTAGGTAGGTAGATAGATAAATACAGATAGGTAGGTAGGTAGATAGATAGATAGAGATAGGTAGGTAGATTGATAGAGACAGATAGGTAGGTAGGTAGATAGATAGATAGAGATAGGTAGGTAGATTGATAGATAGAGATAGGTAGGCAGGTAGATAGATAGATACAGATAGGTAGGTAGGTAGATAGATAGATACAGATATGTAGGTAGGTAGGTAGATAGATAGATACAGATAGGTAGGTATGTAGGTAGATAGATAGAGATAGATAGGTAGGTAGATTGATAGAGACAGATAGGTAGGTAGGTAGATAGATAGATAGAGATAAGTAGGTAGGTAGATTGATAGATAGAGATAGGTAGGTAGGTAGATTGATAGATACAGATAGGTAGGTAGGTAGATAGATAGATACAGATAGGTAGGTAGGTAGATAGATAAATACAGATAGGTAGGTAGGTAGATAGATAGATAGATAGAGATAGGTAGGTAGATTGATAGAGACAGATAGGTAGGTAGGTAGATAGATAGATAGAGATAAGTAGGTAGGTAGATTGATTGATACAGATATGTAGGTAGGTAGATTGATAGATAGAGATAGGTAGGTAGGTAGATAGATAGATAGAGACAGGTAGGTAGGTAGGTAGATAGATAGAGATAGGTCGGTAGGTATGTAGATAGATAGAGATAGGTAGGTAGGTAGATTGATAGATAGAGATAGGTAGGCAGGTAGATAGATAGATAGATAGAGATAAGTAGGTAGGTAGATTGATAGATAGAGATAGGTAGGTAGGTAGATAGATAGATAGATAGATAGATAGATAGATAGATAGATAGATAGATAGATAGATACATAGATACATAGATAGATAGATAGATAGATAGATAGATAGATAGATAGATAGATAGATAGATAGAGATAGGTAGGTAGGTAGATAGATACAGATAGGTAGGTAGGTAGATAGATAGATACAGATAGGTAGGTAGGTAGATAGATAGATACATATGTAGGTAGGTAGGTAGATAGATACATACAGATAGGTAGGTAGGTAGGTAGGTAGATAGATAGATACAGATAGGTAGGTAGGTAGATAGATAGATAGATAGAGATAGGTAGGTAGGTAGATAGATAGATAGAGATAGGTAGGTAGGTAGATTGATAGATACAGATAGGTAGGTAGGTAGATAGATAGATACAGATAGATAGGTAGGTAGATAGATAGATAGAGATAGGTAGGTAGGTAGATAGATAGATAGACATAGGTAGGTAGGTAGATTGATAGATACAGATAGGTAGGTAGGTAGATAGATAGATACAGATAGGTAGGTAGATAGATAGATAGATAGAGATAGGTAGGTAGGTAGATAGATAAATACAGATAGGTAGGTAGGTAGATAGATAGAGATAGGTAGGTAGGTAGATAGATAGATAGATAGATAGATAGATAGATAGATAGAGATAGGTAGGTAGATAGATTGATAGATACAGATAGGTAGGTAGATAGATAGATAGATACAGATAGGTAGGTAGGTAGATAGATAAATACAGATAGGTAGGTAGGTAGATAGATAGATAGAGATAGGTAGGTAGATTGATAGAGACAGATAGGTAGGTAGGTAGATAGATAGATAGAGATAGGTAGGTAGATTGATAGATAGAGATAGGTAGGCAGGTAGATAGATAGATACAGATAGGTAGGTAGGTAGATAGATAGATACAGATATGTAGGTAGGTAGGTAGATAGATAGATACAGATAGGTAGGTATGTAGGTAGATAGATAGAGATAGATAGGTAGGTAGATTGATAGAGACAGATAGGTAGGTAGGTAGATAGATAGATAGAGATAAGTAGGTAGGTAGATTGATAGATAGAGATAGGTAGGTAGGTAGATTGATAGATACAGATAGGTAGGTAGGTAGATAGATAGATACAGATAGGTAGGTAGGTAGATAGATAAATACAGATAGGTAGGTAGGTAGATAGATAGATAGATAGAGATAGGTAGGTAGATTGATAGAGACAGATAGGTAGGTAGGTAGGTAGATAGATAGAGATAGGTAGGTAGGTAGATTGATAGATACAGATAGGTAGGTAGGTAGATAGATAGATACAGATAGATAGGTAGGTAGATAGATAAATACAGATAGGTAGGTAGGTAGATAGATAGATAGAGATAGGTAGGTAGATTGATAGAGACAGATAGGTAGGTAGGTATATATATAGATAGAGATAGGTAGGTAGGTAGATTGATAGATACAGATAGGTAGGTAGGTAGATAGATAGATAGAGATAGGTAGGTAGGTAGATTGATAGATAGAGATAGGTAGGCAGGTAGATAGATAGATAGAGATAAGTAGGTAGGTAGATTGATAGATACAGATAGGTAGGTACGTAGATAGATAGATAGAGATAGGTAGGTAGGTAGATAGATAGATAGATAGAGATAGGTAGGTAGGTAGATTGATAGATACAGATAGGTAGGTAGGTAGATAGATAGATACAGATAGGTAGGTAGGTAGGTAGATAGATAGATACAGATATGTAGGTAGGTAGATAGATAGATAGAGATAGGTAGGTAGGTAGGTAGATAGATAGAGATAGGTAGGTAGGTAGGTAGGTAGGTAGAGATAGGTAGGTAGGTAGATAGAAAGAGATAGTTAGGTAGGTAGGTAGATAGATACAGATAGGTAGGTAGTTAGATAGATAGATAGAGATAGGTAGGTAGGTAGATTGATAGATACAGATAGGTAGGTAGGTAGATACATAGAGATAGGTAGGTAGGTAGATAGATAGATAGAGATAGGTAGGTAGGTAGATAGATAGATAGAGATAGGTAGGTAGGTAGATTGATAGATACAGATAGGTAGGTAGGTAGATAGATAGATACAGATAGATAGGTAGGTAGATAGATAGATAGAGATAGGTAGGTAGGTAGATAGATAGATAGACATAGGTAGGTAGGTAGATTGATAGATACAGATAGGTAGGTAGGTAGATAGATAGATACAGATAGGTAGGTAGGTAGATAGATAGATAGAGATAGGTAGGTAGGTAGATTGATAGATACAGATAGGTAGGTAGGTAGATAGATAGATACAGATAGGTAGGTAGGTAGGTAGATAGATACAGATAGGTAGGTAGATAGATAGATATATAGAGATAGGTAGGTAGGTAGATAGATAAATACAGATAGGTAGGTAGGTAGATAGATAGAGATAGGTAGGTAGGTAGATAGATAGATAGATAGATAGAGATAGGTAGGTAGGTAGATTGATAGATACAGATAGGTAGGTAGGTAGATAGATAGATACAGATATGTAGGTAGGTAGATAGATAAATACAGATAGGTAGGTAGGTAGATAGTTAGATAGAGATAGGTAGGTAGATTGATAGAGACAGATAGGTAGGTAGGTAGATATATAGATAGAGATAGGTAGGTAGGTAGATTGATAGATACAGATAGGTAGGTAGGTAGATAGATAGAGATAGGTAGGAAGGTAGATTGATAGATAGAGATAGGTAGGCAGGTAGATAGATAGATATTGATAAGTAGGTAGGTAGATTGATAGATACAGATAGGTAGGTAGGTAGATAGATAGATCGATAGAGATAGGTAGGTAGGTAGATAGATAGATAGAGATAGGTAGGTAGGTAGATTGATAGATACAGATAGGTAGGTAGGTAGATAGATAGATACAGATAGGTAGGTAGGTAGATAGATAGATACAGATATGTATGTAGGTAGGTAGATAGATAGATACAGATAGGTAGGTAGGTAGGTAGATAGATAGAGATAGATAGGTAGGTAGATTGATAGAGACAGATAGGTAGGTAGGTAGATAGATAGATAGAGATAAGTAGGTAGGTAGATTGATAGATACAGATAGGTAGGTAGGTAGATAGATAGATACAGATAGGTAGGTAGATAGATAGATACAGATAGGTAGGTAGGTAAATAGATAGATAGAGATAGGTAGGTAGGTAGATAGATAGATAGAGATAGGTAGGTAGGTAGATAGATAGAGATAGGTAGGTAGGTAGATTGATAGAGACAGATAGGTAGGTAGGTAGATAGATAGATAGAGATAGGTAGGTAGGTAGGTAGGTAGAGATAGTTAGGTAGGTAGGTATATAGAAAGAGATAGTTAGGTAGGTAGGTAGATAGATACAGATAGGTAGGTAGGTAGATAGATAGATAGAGATAGGTAGGTAGGTAGATTGATAGATACAGATAGGTAGGTAGGTAGATAGATAGATACAGATAGGTAGGTAGGTAGGTAGATAGATAGATACAGATATGTAGGTAGGTAGATAGATAGATAGAGATAGGTAGGTAGGTAGGTAGATAGATAGAGATAGGTAGGTAGGTAGGTAGGTAGAGATAGTTAGGTAGGTAGGTAGATAGAAAGAGATAGTTAGGTAGGTAGGTAGATAGATACAGATAGGTAGGTAGGTAGATAGATAGATAGAGATAGGTAAGTAGGTAGATTGATAGATACAGATAGGTAGGTAGGTAGGTAGATACATAGAGATAGGTAGGTAGGTAGATAAATAGATAGAGATAGGTAGGTAGGTAGATAGATAGATAGAGATAGGTAGGTAGGTAGATTGATAGATACAGATAGGTAGGTAGGTAGATAGATAGATACAGATAGATAGGTAGGTAGATAGATAGATAGAGATAGGTAGGTAGGTAGATAGATAGATAGATAGACATAGGTAGGTAGGTAGATTGATAGATACAGATAGGTAGGTAGGTAGATAGATAGATACAGATAGGTAGGTAGGTAGATAGATAGATAGAGATAGGTAGGTAGGTAGATTGATAGATACAGATAGGTAGGTAGGTAGATAGATAGATACAGATAGGTAGGTAGGTAGGTAGATAGATAGATACAGATATGTAGGTAGGTAGATAGATAGATAGAGATAGGTATGTAGGTAGGTAGATAGATAGAGATAGGTAGGTAGGTAGGTAGGTAGAGATAGTTAGGTAGGTAGGTAGATAGAAAGAGATAGTTAGGTAGGTAGGTAGATAGATATAGATAGGTAGGTAGGTAGATAGATAGATAGAGATAGGTAGGTAGGTTGATTGATAGATACAGATAGGTAGGTAGGTAGGTAGATACATAGAGATAGGTAGGTAGATAGATTGATAGATAGTGATAGGTAGGTAGGTAGATAGATAGAGATAGGTAGGTAGGTAGATTGATAGATACAGATAGGTAGGTAGGTAGATAGATAGATACAGATAGATAGGTAGGTAGATAGATAGATAGAGATAGATAGGTAGGTAGATAGATAGATAGACATAGGTAGGTAGGTAGATTGATAGATACAGATAGGTAGGTAGGTAGATAGATAGATAAAGATAGGTAGGTAGATAGATAGATAGATAGAGATAGGTAGGTAGGTAGATAGATAAATACAGATAGGTAGGTAGGTAGATAGATAGATACAGATAGGTAGGTAGGTAGATAGATAGATACAGATATGTAGGTAAGTAGATAGATAGATAGAGATAGGTAGGTAGGTAGGTAGATAGATAGATAGAGATAGGTAGGTAGGTAGATAGATAGATAGAGATAGGTAGGTAGGTAGATTGATAGATACAGATAGGTAGGTAGGTAGATAGATAGATAGAGATAGGTAGGTAGGTAGATAGATAGATAGAGATAGGTAGGAAGGTAGATTGATAGATACAGATATGTAGGTAGGTAGATTGATAGATAGAGATAGGTAGGTAGGTAGATAGATAGATAGAGACAGGTAGGTAGGTAGGTAGATAGATAGATACAGATAGGTAGGTAGGTAGATAGATAAATACAGATAGGTAGGTAGGTAGATAGCTAGATACAGATATGTAGGTAAGTAGATAGATAGATAGAGATAGGTAGGTAGGTAGGTAGATAGATAGATAGAGATAGGTAGGTAGGTAGATAGATAGATAGAGATAGGTAGGTAGGTAGATTGATAGATACAGATAGGTAGGTAGGTAGATAGATAGATAGAGATAGGTAGGTAGGTAGATAGATAGATAGAGATAGGTAGGAAGGTAGATTGATAGATACAGATATGTAGGTAGGTAGATTGATAGATAGAGATAGGTAGGTAGGTAGATAGATAGATAGATAGAGACAGGTAGGTAGGTAGGTAGATAGATAGAGATAGGTCGGTAGGTATGTAGATAGATAGAGATAGGTAGGTAGGTAGATAGATAGAGATAGGTAGGCAGGTAGATAGATAGATAGAGATAAGTAGGTAGGTAGATTGATAGATAGAGATAGGTAGGTAGGTAGGTAGATAGATAGATAGATAGATAGATAGATAGATAGATATATAGATAGATAGATAGATAGATAGATAGATAGATAGATAGATAGATAGATAGATAGAGATAGGTAGGTAGGTAGATAGATACAGATAGGTACGTAGGTAGATAGATAAATACAGATAGGTAGGTAGGTAGATAGATAGATAGAGATAGATAGGTAGGTAGATTGATAGATACAGATAGGTAGGTAGGTAGATAGATAGATAGATACAGATAGGTAGGTAGGTAGATAGATAGATACAGATAGGTAGGTAGGTAGATAGATAGATAGAGATAGGTAGGTAGGTAGGTAGATAGATAGAGATGGGTAGGTAGGTAGGTAGATAGATAGAGATAGGTAGGTAGGTAGATAGATAGATACAGATAGGTAGGTAGGTAGATAGATAGATACAGATAGGTAGGTAGGTAGATTGATAGATAGAGATAGGTAGGTAGGTAGATAGATAGATAGAGATATGTAGGTAGGTAGATTGATAGATACAGATATGTAGGTAGGTAGATTGATAGATAGAGATAGGTAGGTAGGTAGATAGATAGAGACAGGTAGGTAGGTAGGTAGATAGATAGAGATAGGTAGGCAGGTAGATAGATAGATAGATAGAGATAAGTAGGTAGGTAGATTGATAGATAGATATAGGTAGGTAGGTAGATAGATAGATAGATAGATAGATAGATAGATAGATAGATAGATAGATAGATAGATAGATAGATAGATAGATAGATAGAGATAGGTAGGTAGGTAGATAGATACAGATAGGTAGGTAGGTAGATAGATAGATACAGATAGGTAGGTAGGTAGATAGATAGATAGAGATAGATAGGTAGGTAGATTGATAGATACAGATAGGTAGGTAGGTAGATAGATAGATAGATACAGATAGGTAGGTAGGTAGATAGATAGATACAGATAGGTAGGTAGGTAGATAGATAGATAGAGATAGGTAGGTAGGTAGATAGATAGATAGAGATAGGTAGGTAGGTAGATAGATAGATAGAGATTGGTAGGTAGGTAGGTAGAGATAGGTAGGTAGGTAGATAGAAAGAGATAGTTAGGTAGGTAGGTAGATAGATAAAGATAGGTAGGTAGGTAGATAGATAGATAGAGATAGGTAGGTAGGTAGATTGATAGATACAGATAGGTAGGTAGGTAGGTAGATACATAGAGATAGATAGGTAGGTAGATAATTAGATAGAGATAGGTAGGTAGGTAGATAGATAGATAGAGATAGGTAGGTAGGTAGATTGATAGATACAGATAGGTAGGTAGGTAGATAGATAGATACAGATAGGTAGGTAGGTAGATAGATAGATAGAGATAGTTAGGTAGGTTGGTAGATAGATACAGATAGGTAGGTAGGTAGATAGATAGATACAGATAAGTAGGTAGGTAGATAGATCGATAGAGATAGGTAGGTAGGTAGATTGATAGATACAGATATGTAGGTAGGTAGATTGATAGATAGAGATAGGTAGGTAGATAGATAGATAGAGACAGGTAGGTAGGTAGGTAGATAGATATAGATAGGTCGGTAGGTATGTAGATAGATAGAGATAGGTAGGTAGGTAGATTGATAGATAGAGATAGGTAGGCAGGTAGATAGATAGATAGAGATAAGTAGGTAGGTAGATTGATAGATAGAGATAGGTAGGTAGGTAGATAGATAGATAGATAGATAGATAGATAGATAGATAGATAGATAGATAGATAGATAGATAGATAGATAGATAGATAGGTAGGTAGATAGATACAGATAGGTAGGTAGGTAGATAGATAGATACAGATAGGTAGATAGGTAGATAGATAGATAGAGATAGATAGGTAGGTAGATTGATAGATACAGATAGGTAGGTAGGTAGATAGATAGATAGATACAGATAGGTAGGTAGGTAGATAGATAGATACAGATAGGTAGGTAGGTAGATAGATAGATAGAGATAGGTAGGTAGGTAGGTAGATAGATAGAGATGGGTAGGTAGGTAGGTAGATAGATAGAGATAGGTAGGTAGGTAGATAGATAGATACAGATAGGTAGGTAGGTAGATAGATAGATACAGATAGGTAGGTAGGTAGATTGATAGATAGAGATAGGTAGGTAGGTAGATAGATAGATAGAGATAGGTAGGTAGGTAGATAGATAGATAGAGATATGTAGGTAGGTAGATTGATAGATACAGATATGTAGGTAGGTAGATTGATAGATAGAGATAGGTAGGTAGGTAGATAGATAGATAGAGACAGGTAGGTAGGTAGGTAGATAGATAGAGATAGGTCGGTAGGTATGTAGATAGATAGAGATAGGTAGGTAGGTAGATTGATAGATAGAGATAGGTAGGCAGGTAGATAGATAGATAGATAGAGATAAGTAGGTAGGTAGATTGATAGATAGAGATAGGTAGGTAGGTAGATAGATAGATAGATAGATAGATAGATAGATAGATAGATAGATAGATAGATAGAGATAGGTAGGTAGGTAGATTGACAGATACAGATAGGTAGGTAGGTAGATAGATAGATACAGATAGGTAGGTAGATAGATAGATAGATAGAGATAGGTAGGTAGGTAGATAGATAGATAGAGATAGGTAGGTAGGTAGATAGATAGATAGAGATAGGTAGGTAGGTAGATAGATAGATACAGATATGTAGGTAGGTAGATACATAGATAGAGATAGGTAGGTAGGTAGGTAGATAGATAGAGATTGGTAGGTAGGTAGGTAGAGATAGTTAGGTAGGTAGGTAGATAGAAAGAGATAGTTAGGTAGGTAGGTAGATAGATAAAGATAGGTAGGTAGGTAGATAGATAGATAGAGATAGGTAGGTAGGTAGATTGATAGATACAGATAGGTATGTAGGTAGGTAGATACATAGAGATAGATAGGTAGGTAGATAGATAGATAGAGATAGGTAGGTAGGTAGATAGATAGATAGAGATAGGTAGGTAGGTAGATTGATAGATACAGATAGGTAAGT